>APFE030415469.1:100278-117570 GCA_000404065.3 Pinus taeda
AATAGACTAAGTAGTCCAAGAGACCTTGGGATGTGGAACCCAACGGTCACATAATGTACTATAAATGTAAATCTCTTGTTAATAAAAATTGCACTGCATGATTTATCTTTCATATTTCTCTCCCTCCCCATGTGTGTTTAACAAAACTATAAGCTTTTTATATAATTATAAGATCAATTTAAAATAAAGATTTATCTTAGCTCAAGATTTAAGAAATGTCTATAGAGATTAAATCTCTTTTTTAAGCATAAAATTTGAGATAAAGTTCATCTTGGAAATATTTGATTCTTCTCCACACTTGATAAATATCAAGTTACTATGAATATATATTGTTTCTATAAACCTATTATTTTACAATTTACAATTGTATATATATAAATATCTCATTTTTTATTTTATTAAACTATTAGCCCCATGAGGAGCTCATTCACAATTCTAATTTTACATTTGTCAGAAAACATCTATTTCATATTTCTTATAAAACTATATGTTTTTATGTAATTATAAGATCAATTTAAAATAAAGATTTATCTTAACTCAAGATTTAACAAATGTCTATAGAGATTAAATCTCATTTTTAAGCATAAAATTTGAGATAAAGTTTATCTTGGAGATATTTGATTCCTCTCCACACTTGCTAAATATCAAGTTAAGATGAATATATATTTCTCACTCTTCTCTCTCCCTCTCTCTCCTCATCTCTCTCCTCTCTATAATATATATATATATATATAAATATATATAATATATATATATATATATATAGATATCTTCTTATTTTAATTTTATTAAAATATTAGCCCATGAGAGTAGCCAATCCAATCCTAATTTTACATTTGTCATAAAAACATCTATTTCCATATTTTCTTATAACTATAAGCTTTTTATATAATATAAAAATCAATTTAAAAAAAGATTTATCTTAACTCAAGATTTAAACAAATGTCCAATAGAGATTAAATCTCCTTTCTAAGCATAAAATTTGAAAAGCTTATCTTGGAGATATTTGTTCTCTCCCGTTTAAGAATAACTAAATATAACCACTAACCTTTATTTATATTTAATATAATTTTAAAATTTATATTTATAAATGTTTTTAATTTTTAATTTATTAAATATTAGCCATGAGAATAGGTCAATCGGCAATTCGCAAAAATAAGAATACAAATATTTTTAATTATTATTGAATATTAAATGCTACAAATTTTATTATTACAAGTATAATGTTTTTACTTATTATTTTGTATGAAATTTTGAATATAATGATTACAGATATTAATTATATTTAATTTATAGATAAAATGAATAGGTTACTGCATTATGTGATAAGTTGTACAACACCTCTCACTGCGAAAACGCAATTTTCCATTTTTTTTTTAAATTATAAACTTAAAAAATAAACAAATAATGAATTAAGAAATGCATTTATAATCATTTTATTCTGACACAAGCAGAAAATTTCACTAACTTAGCTACATAAGAGATGTTAGCAAATCCATATTCCGCTGACTTAGCTAACTAAGAGATGTTAGCAAATCCATATTCATGATGATTTAAATTTTATGGAGTTGTCTATAATGCGACTTTTTGGAGATTTCGGTGACGGAATCCGGCGGAAGAAATTGAGGTTAAATCTTGATTTATTGCAGTTAAAATGGTTTTTTAACTCCATATTTGGATTCAGCACCCTGGAAAACCCCTGGGACCCTTTGATTGTGCAGAAACTAGCTATCAAAGTTGAGATTCCAATAATTTACTGCCGGATTTTAACCGGAAAAAGCCCCCGGAAAAGTTTTCAAAAAGTCGCATTAAAGACTACTGCAATTATAGGAATAATAAATGATAGATTTGAGTTTATAAGATTTTATTATAATTTTTTTTTATTTTAAAATTTATTAAAATATTTATTTTAAAATATATAATAAATGAAAAAAAAATGAATGAATTATCCATATTCATGTGATTTAAATTTTATAGGCAATATTAATATATAAATTTTTGATAAATGAAGATTGAGTTAAAAAAATTTTATTATAAACTTATTTTTTAATTTCTAATTATTAAATATTATTATAAATATAATTTTTAATTTATTAAATATTTAATTATAAATATATGAAAAGAAAAAATAAAATGAATTGTTTATATGTTATATTCATATAAATGTTATAAATTTTCTATCTAAATCATAAATGTAATATAAATCTATATTTAAATCATAAGCAATAATAACAATTGTATCGAAAAGTTTAAAGATACATGGAAAGAATAAATATTTGGAAAGTTCATTTTAGAAAACTAAACTAGTAAATATAAAAACTCTTATTTCTAATAGAATAAAAATTAAATAAAGATTATTTGAAAAGAAATTGAAAAAACTCTATTACAAAGAGCAATCTTCTACTTAGTGGTTGCTTGTTGTTGGAAATTTATCGTTGCAACATTTGGTTATGCCCAGAGTAAGATGACTAATGGAAAATTACATAGGTAAATAGCTTAATGACCACAAAATTTATACAATTATTTATTTAATTCTTTGAGTATTGAGGAAATTGTTGGTTTATTATGTTTCCATGTTGGACAAGGAAAATTGTGAAGACAAAATGGATTAGTTTTCACATCATTTCTTTTACCAGTTGGTCAATACAACTCAGTGGACAACTTCAAAGAACTAGACAAAATACTAACCAAGCAAGGATTTCCCAGGGGAGGCTAGAGCCACTCTTGAATTTCTAAATGAAGATTATAGATCTCAACTAATGAAGGTGTAACCTAACACAAATGAACTAAAGATAACACAGAGAAAAAAATATTGTCCCAAGATATCTTGTAATGCTCACGTTGTCAAGGAGAATGGGCTAAGATTACATATTTGCAGTTATCTTCAGACAATATAAATAATCTGTAACAAATATTAAAAAAATAGCATTTTCTAGTTTCAAAAGTTTTAGTACAATGTCATACATATATCTATGTCTCCGGGATCTCTCAAAATTTCTTTAAGTTTTACTAGAAAACTCTCACTCGGACTGGTTTTAATTTTAGCTTAAAGGGGTGAGGAAACTAATCTTTCACATTGTTCATTAGTCAAAGTGAGAAGGCCTAGCACTTCATACTATAATACATTCTCAACTTGTTTCTTGTTCAAGCCACAAAACCATAAAAGTATGCCCCCTTCTCAATTTATACCACCCCATGATATTCATGGCTTATATAACTTGTATGTGTCTAATTTTGAAGATAAATTGTAAGAAATCCATTTACTCAATTTTCTAGCTCCCAAATCTAATAATAGGGTCAGGCTTCTCTTTTGGACAATTTTTCAAAATATTCTTAGAATTAATTATGTATGTGCTTGTAAAGTTCCTTCATTTCTCTTGTTCAAATTCTTTTACTCCCTTACTTATTCAATGTTTTAGTATACCCTTAATCCATGACTCCTCCTATATCTACTACTATCTTTTATGCATTATAAAAGTTTCGATGCTCTTCATTAATAACCAATGTTTATAACTAGATTTAAAAAAAAAAATAATAACGATAGTTGATCCTAGAAGACTGCAAATTATTTTCTTTACTTGCTTTCCTAGGTCTATCTCAATAATAAAATCAATAAGTTGGCACGAGTGTTGTAAGATTCAGCTACAACATAAGTTACCTTGCCATTAAAAACATAATAGGTTAGGTAAATGCTCCACCTATACCCAATAAATTTGAACAATAATTTTAACCTCCATCTATGCCCAATAAAATCCATAAAAGGTTACATAAAGCAACACTAGTAATCCTACTTGAAATTAAGCATCATTTATAACAAAGGCTTAATTATTGCACAATATGCAAGGAGAATTTGTTGTTGAGACTGTTTATATATTGTTATGCAACCAACTCAAAGAAAAGATAGATTAACGACTTAAAAATTATCCTCTTCAAGGGGGAAAACTCCTTTACATTACATAAATAAACAATTCTTGGATGATTCAAATGATAAGACCTCCTTGGTATATATAGGAGTCTAAAGGGTCACAATATAATCAGAGCCTACATAACAATAATAATGTAAGGGCACAACAATAACAATAGTGGACTTCTATGGGGCACAACAATGACAACATGGGGGATACATGGGCACAACAATAACAATAGGGGACTACACTAATAACAATAAGCGGAATACACTAGTATTATATGGGACTTAACATGCTCCTCTCCTTCAAAAATGTGTTGTCCTCAATGCTTGACTAGTTTTGGATGCTTCTGTATAAAATTCTCATCATCCCATGTGGAATCTTCAGGGGGTAAGTTCTTCCACTTAATGAGATACTCTAAAATTAATTAATTTTGTAGCTATTAGGTTCTTATTTCCATTACCGCGTTAGGCTCAAATATGATTTTTCCTTCTTCATCAAGTTCTGAAAACATTGTTTTAACTGGGAGCTTGTCACTAATAACCTTCTTTAAGCATGAAACATAGAAAATTGGGTCTACTCGTGAAGATGCAAGCAGCTCCAATTTGTATGCCATAGTACCAATCTTTTGCAACACCTTGTAAGGACCATAATACTTGGGTGATAATTTATTAGCCTTCTTAGCTTGCTTCAGGGACATTTGTTTGTAAGGTTGTAGATGTAAAAATACTCAATCATGTACATCATAACTTATTTCACATCAATGCTGATATGTTTGTCGTTTCATTTGATTATGTGCCAAAGTAAGGTTATCCTTTAAGAGTTGGAGAACTTATTGTTGATGTTCGATGTGATCTTCCACATCTTGAACCTTAGATTTTTCTCTTAAAGATGATGTGATGGATGGTGGATGATATCCATAAAGTGCCATAAATGGGGTTATTTTTGCTGCAATATGGAAGGAAGTGTTATACCACCATTCAGCTAGAGGTAACCACTTGACCCGTTATGTTTGTTTATTTGATACAAAGTGACGAAGATATCCTTCCAAACAATTGTTCATTGTCTCAATTTTGTCATCAGATTGAGGATGATAAGATGAGTTGTGAGATAATTGAGTACCAAGACAAGAAAATAATTTCGTCCAAAACTTTCTAGTGAAAATGGGATCTCTGTCACTTACAATAATATTTGGGTTTCCATTTATCTTTTGAATTGTTCCCATAAATGCAGCAGCAATTGTACTAGCTTTAAAAGGGTGAGATAATGCACAAAAGTGTGCTTTATTGGTAAGTCTATCAACTACCACCATGATGACACTCTTTCCTATAGAATTGGGTAAACATGAGATCAAATTCATTGGGACCTCTCCCAATTTCGATTTAGAATGGATAAAGGGTGTAACAAACACATGGTCTTATTTGTCTCAACGTTATTTTGTTGGCAAACCAAACATTCTGTTAAAAACTTTGGAATATCAAATTTATGGCCATCGCAAAAGAATTCCTTCTTGACCATGTGGTAAGTTTTCAAAAATCTTGGGTGACCTCCTAAGGGGGAGGTGTACAATTCAAAAATAATCTTTCTCTTGAATTGGGAATTCTTGCAAAGAAATAAGTGATCTTTGTAGCATAATGATTCAATTTTCCAACTAAATGTAATAGATGTACTAGGATCTTGCTGCAACTTTTGAATGAGTGCACACACTTATTCATCATTCTTCTTATTGGGCCTCCAAGATGTCATCCTCTTTCACCCTCATTTCTATCATTTACCATATTTCGTAGCTCATTACCATACTTTGCAGCTCCATAACCCTACATTAATACCATTTGCATGATCATATGGGTTTACCATTATTATTTTCCAAGTCATTCATTTTAATTATTTTAGGAGAATTTATGATTAAATATTAGGAAATTGGCATGTTTTCATATATATCTAAAAGTGGGATGAGTTTTATGATGTTGTAGGCTTATTTGAAGATTCTAGAAGAGTCTTATTTGGCCACTCAACCACAAATTCGAATTTCAGTTTCAACTCATGAAGATTTTTGGAATATTTGTAGAAGATTTGGATCATTGACTAAGCATGTTCAAAGGAGAAGAATCATGGATGATGATATGTGTCTCCTAAATATGTGTGAGAGGATTTGTATCTCATAATTTTAAGTAAATGATTGTAACCACAAGAGATAATTGTGGATCTACGAGAGCTTTTTGGATCTACATTGATTGATTAGTTATCTTATTTTTTTGTATAGATAGGAGTGCATCCTTCATTCAAAGGTGTTCCATCCAAGATATGAGATATTATAGAATAGAGAATAATGGAGAAGAAATGATTAATGTAATTTGTAAAGTGAGGATAGAGAGGAAGGGAGTTTAATTTTTGTAATATTTTTAGAACTTTCTCCAACTTCATTTTATGGAATACATGTTTTTTTTATGATCTCCAAGCTTCGATAATTGTTTGGTGTGCTTGTTGAGGAGTGGAGGATCCCCATCGACCACAGCTTGCACACCTCCTTCCTTTGTGTAAATATTTATGTTATTTCATTTATGCAAGTTTAGTTTAGTTTCTTTTATGTTATTTTAATTATATGTTTTTATGTTTATTTAATTAATGTTGTCTTGTTAAGATTGATTTAATTTCCTTATGTTTGGTTTGGATTGACATACTAGTAATCTCACACTAGTAATCTCATAGACTACTAGGTTAAATTACTTTTCATTTCATAGCTTAGATTAGAATTGTTGGTTTTCGTAGAGCTAGTCTTTGAGAGAGAAAGTGATTGAGATAAAACATGCTTGAGAAAGAACGTGTGCACTTGCTTTTCATTTGCTTTCATTATTTTCTTTGTAATTAGTTTCAGGATTCTTGCATTAGATTAATCTATTTTGAGAAATAATCACCTAATACATATAGTACACATATACCTAATCAATTCAAGAACCTCGGGTTGACAATTTAATGACAGGGATTTAACTCACAATTAAATCACCCAACATTTTGGCGTCGTTGTCAGGGAGGTATACGTAGGTGCTTATTTTCAAAGTTTAGAAAAACTCATGATAGTTGCATTCATTCTTAGATTCACAGTTAAAAGCATATTAAAATAATATAGGATGCATGAATTTCAATTCTTTTTGGATAATGTAAGAGTCACAATACTAATCCATTTGTGAAGCAAGAGCTCTAGTCCAATAAAGGAACTAAAATGATGCTCAAGAATTTGTTGGGAATAAAATGATATGCCCCTATAAGAGTCTTCTTAAGACCTTGTCCTAGTTCCATAATAGCCACCAAGGATATAATTGTATCCCAAGAAGCAGTAAAAGAACAAGAGATCTAATGGACTATAACTGATGAGAAGTAGCCATTTGAGCCAGAAATTGAAGAAGTTTTAGCATGTTTGTCTCCATATCCTTGGTACCCTTTGGAGAATGAAGGGAATCTTCCAGAAGAAATTCAAGGCATGATAACTAATGAAGAGAACAAGGAAATAAATTACTACATTGAATATTGGTTCCAGGCAATTACTAGGCCATAACATTCCTTCATTCTTCAACAAATCTTGTCACCAAAAGTACAACTGGTCTCTCATATCCTAGAGGACATAGAGATATATTTTTGAGAATTGGATATGAGCACACTATAGATCTTGATTCGTAGATGGTTACATTGGAAATATGCATATACTTGAATACAAATTTTCATTTTTTTAGGTTTAGTAGGGTAGAATAAAGGAATAAAGCCATGATTTTGTTTTTGTTTTGTGATTTCATTGTGGTGCACTAAGATCCACTTCATTCACTAACCATTAGAATGAATATTTATGAAGCAATTCATTCACTTGACACCTGGGTGCTAGATTTTAGAAGCAATTCAATTCTTTGGCTATCTTACAATGAATAAAATTATGAGTACTACCTAAATCAATCAACCTTATTACCCTTTTCTTCTTGATATATCCTTCTATATTAAGTGTTTGAGGAGTGGTAATTCTTTCCAATCCATTACAAGATATGGTCGGATTCATTTCTTCTTTCTCTGGGGTTGGTTCCTGGTGTATATCCTCCTCTTTGATGTTTCCTGTTCATTTTCTTCCTCCTCTTCACAATATATGTAGAATAATTTCTTCTCAGCACACTTATGACCTTTAGTGTATTTTCTATCACAACTTTAACAAAGCCCTTTTTCTTTTTTTCCTCCAATTATTTTGGCCTCAGCCTTGTAGGTTGTGGAAGGCTAGGAGCAACAACACTTCCATCTTTATAGTTGTGAGTGGTAGACTTCCTTGTTGCTACAATTTTGCTTTCAACTTTTCTTGCCACCCTGAATGCCTTCTCCAATGAATCAGGTTCCCAAAGGTGAACCTCATGTTGGATATTATCCTTCAAATTCCCTATGAATACATAAATCCTATGCTCCTCTGGAATATCAATTACCTTAATATTCAATTTTTGGAAGTCCTCAATGTGTTCTCCCATTGAACTCTTTTGTTTGAGATTTATCAATTGGCTAAAGAAGGTGTTTCTCTTTGTATCCTCATAATGTGTTATCATTTCCTCCATAAAAATGGACCAAGTGACAAGTCGTTTATGAGAAAAAATTCATTGATACCATACAAATTGATTGGGTTCTAAATATAAAGATAAAATGTGTACCTTTTGTGTGTGTTTCACATCATTTAGATCTAACTATTGCTCCATCTGTAGTATCCATGTTACCGGATCCTTTCCATCATACTTACTCATATATATATATATTTGGAATTTGGTGGTTATTAAACTCCACATTGGAGTCTCTAAAATCGTAATTCATATTCCTTTTGTCCTCATCATGATTTTCATGGATTACCTTGTCACCATCGGGAAGCCTTTCTCTGTAACAACTTTGTCAAACCTTCCATGTCTACTTTCAAACCATCCATCTTAGCTTCCATGCCATCCTTCAAACCTTCCATTTTTGCTTTTAAACCATCCATGTCATCTTTGGTTTCTCTTTGTGAGAGTGAAATTTGTTGCACTTGGTCCCGTAATTTTGATATATCATGCTGCAATTTTTCTTCTTCATGTGTCATAATAGAGCTTTTTGAGGGTCTAATGGGTGTAGAATTATTTTGTTTTGGAGGAATTTTAGAACCAAATACTTATATCTATGCTTCAATATTCCCTTTGAATCACTTGAAACAAAATTTTCAAACAAATGTTATGAAAAAATTTAAAAAATACACACCTTTTTCTTGCTTTTTTGGAGCTCTATATTGCAATTATTGTATCTCTATGATTTTGAATTTCCAAGGTTTGAAATTCAGCCTTGTGGTAGCCTTATGAATATTATTTCGAATTCCACAAGTCAGACCAATATCAGATTCTTCAATATAGAGTTATGCCAGATCTCCCACGATGACCTGATTATGGACTAGATCAGTAGAGCAAAGTTGTATGGGATGTCATGTGTCATTGTTTCAACATTTGGTCCTGAAATTTCTACAGAAAAAACTATAGTCTATGCACTTTCAACTAATTTTCACAGAATTGAAATTCAATACCTAAAACAAAGCTATGATGATTTTTCCCAGGTCACTTATTTGAGATGGAATTTTGTAACTTGCAAAAACCCTAACTTCCTAGGATCATATATCAGAAAATATAGGTAGCGAAGATCTGAAATCTGTACACGAAGTTCACCAAGATTTTGGCTCCAGGTGGTTGAAATTTCAGCTTTTGAAGCCTTGTAAAATAAAATTTATAGCTAAAATTCCAGGATGACCTATTTGAAGAAGAAAAACTCTAGAATCTAAAGCTCTTATATCAAATGTTATGCAACCAACTCACAGAAAAGATAGATCAACGACTTAAAAAATTTCCTCTTTGATGGGGAAACCTCGTTTACATTACATAAATGAAATTGGATGATTCAAATGATAATACCTCCTTGGTATATATAGGATTCTAAGGGGTCTCAATATAATTAGAATCTACATAAGAATAATAATGTAAGGGCACAACAATAACAATAGTGGGCTTCTATGGGGCACAACAATAACAACATGGGGGATACATGGGCACAAAAATAATAATAGGGGGCTACATTAATAACAATAAAGGGAATACACTAGTATTATAGGGACTTAACATATACAAACCTTACTTACTTGAAATGTGAGACTATTCTAAAGTTCCAATCCAATATCAATCTAGCCCTGCAATCACTACATGACTATGCAATGATTAAATAAGAAGAAAAAAATTATTAAAACAAGAAAAAATTGTGAAATTTACAAAAACATGTTGTAATTCTATAGAAAATAGTGTCATGCAATGGAAAACATTTGATGAGGCATGAATTATGAAACAAGAAACATAACAATTCTAACTCCATAACAATATCATCTAATGGTGGTCTAAAAAAAAGATTAACTTTTTTTACGCAATTCCAAAGATGGAAACAAATGCAATATCAACCTTGTTTCCATAACATGCCAGATTTGCAGCTTATGAAGATGACTCCATTTTAGTAGCATCAGGTCCTTAGTATGAAGCTCATTAAAATCCTCATTAATTTTAACTGTAGGTACATAATATTATTTATCAAAGATATAAAAAATTCTACTAAATTTGAACTATATATCAAGCACAATAATATCTTAGAAAATGTGAGAACATATAAAGGATGTTTCATATCCCCTCTAAGACATCTAAGGTCACAAACATCAAGCTAGATAAATTTGCAAAGATGTCAACAATATAAGCATAATCCACACATTAGAGTTTCGAAACAGAGAAAAACAATTAGTTGTAATCAACTAATATGCACTTACAACCATGCCAGTTATTGTCTACTACAACAGTAGTGTGAATATATTTTTAAGCAAATTGGAGGATAAATTTAAACCTTGCCACAATCAACAAGTTAGTTCTACAAAGAAAAGATGGATTTATAACAAATTTAAATTGGAAATGACTTCTCATAATAAAAACCATTTGCAAGTGCATATTCACCAAACTGCAGGCTTAAAAATATTAACAATCCTCCTCCCCTTTCTTACAAAACTCAAGTTGTTTGCGCTCAACTGACACCAAAACTTTGGGAGGATACTTCACCTTTTCCTTATAAATTGTAGGTCCCTCTGCCAAATTTTTCACCTTTCTTTTCACAGTCACAGACCCTTGCAATTATGAGTTCGTAATTGAATGATAGTCGAGGTCATGTATCTTAGGTTGGTGTTCCAGACAAGAAAATACCTTCCCTATTATGACCTTATTCTATATTGAATCATAATTCAAGTTGCAGAAGAATTTGTAGTAGTCTTTAAATGATAGATCATAGATCAGGGTAGGATTTCCAGCCACATTTGGATTGACATGACTCACAACATATTTGAAAATACTTTCTCTTTGCAATGATACATGCCTAATTGGATTATTAGTTTTGTCTATTCTTTCAGTTGTTATTTACAAAAGAAAACAAAACAGAAAAGAAATCAACGAAAGAGTGGTTCATCATAAAATATCTTTCTATCTATCTATATTTTTATATTATGTTATAATCATTCCTAAGCCATATCAATTGTTTGGTCATGGTGTGAACATTGTTGGTGTCTAATAAGCATAGTAATGGTGAAAATGTGGATCTCTAATAAATATAGTTATTGTAAAGTAATGGATGTTTAAATAACAACATAGCCATGTTGAAATCGATAATTCCATTATTAAGAATTTATTTTTTTTTGAATCTGTATGCTATGTGTGATAATAAATGGATAAAAA
This sequence comes from Pinus taeda, assembly GCA_000404065.3. Lineage (NCBI taxonomy): Eukaryota > Viridiplantae > Streptophyta > Pinopsida > Pinales > Pinaceae > Pinus > Pinus taeda. The sequence continues at coordinate 111,965 of APFE030415469.1, forward strand.
TATACACCTATAGTCATAATGGTAGACTTAATAGATTGAAGGCTCCAATGAGGATATTATCGCTTTTATAAACTACAACACTCACAACAGTGGGCAGGACATAGATGTGCCAGAAAACAAATTGAAAGGTACATAGCTATGATCAAATGAAATTCCATTTGGTGATGTTATCATTGAATACGCTACCAAGATGTTCAACCTAGAGTTGTAATGTTAGGTTGCATTGGAGGAACAATTCATAACTTTCATTTGTGAATAAATACATTATCATACAATGAGTTATCATCATGTTAACAAAAAGTTTTGGGGAGTGGATTATGATCTTGAGGATGTCTAGAGTAAGACTATTCGGTCCCTATGAGGAAAGGTTGTCATCATTGGAGCTAACTTTGCATGAAAATTAGTTATTACAGGAGAAATGTAAGCAACAAGGGACATGAAAACCTACACTGTAGAATTGATCTTGTCAAATGTTTTTTCCTTGTTGAACACGGGAGTTTAGGGACCTCGTTGGAATTTATGGGTGCATTATAGAGAATCATGCCTAACCCCATTTTCTTAAGAATTGTTTTACCTTTCTCAACTCTTACATTGATACCACGAAGGAAGGTACAAATATTTCCTTTAAATTTGCGGGGATCTATAGATCCCAGGAAGCAAAGTTGTATGCAACATTATTACATAAAAATTGTTAAAACTTATCATATTAGAGAGATATAGCTTTGTATTCCTTGGACTAACAATAATAGCACTTGAGTGAAATTGTATATTAATGTGGCTTGCTCCCACGGTTATGATCCATGGTGCCACATTTGAAATTGTCCCAAAAGTAGGACTATCATTTCCAGTGGAACTGATAGCTACCTTTCCTCTATGGACTATATAGAATGCTCCAATTGCAATTCCATCTTGAAAATAATTAGAAAGAGGAGGGTCAAATCCGATATAAACAGAGAACACTTCAACTCCATCATTTACACCTACATCAAATGTTGCAAGAATATCTGCAGCATAGAATTCTCCTCCATTTGAATTATCAGGCCAACAAACTTTGCAGCCTTCAACTCTAGCATTAGGAGCTCCTCCTTTTGCAATATCTTCTACATATCCAGTTATACTTGCATTTTTCACAAAGTTCCCACCTGTTGTAGACAAAGTATGAGTACAATGTCCATATTTATCTCATGGAGAAAGAAATTCACTAGTTTCAGAGATATTTAAAGGCCTATTTGTAGCCTCATATCCCTTGATGAAGTATCTGGCTCCAATAAATTTCTTGTTGCGAACAACACGTTGGATAGTGAAACTTTGATTCTATGAAGAAATGCTTAGGAGGGATACTTTCCAATCAGATTCCTATATAATTTGAAACCTCGATTCTATGAATACAAATAGTAAAGGTCATGATTTTTTAAGTAGGTATATCCTACATTGGAGTTGGGTTATAACAACCAACAATAAACTAACAAACACAAAGAGAAAGAGTCTTGTTTTTCTCCTTAGCATGTTGTATTCTTTTTGTTTTCAATAGAAGAAGAAAATAAGTATCACAAACACAAAGAAAAAATTCACCACAAAGAAATCCAACAATAAATAGTACACCACATGGAAGTTGTGTTACCTTTTATTATTATCAGGATGAATACAATGAACCCACAAATACTTCTTTCAAAATACAACCTATACTCCAAAACTCGCTTACTCAATCAAGGATTTTGAAAATTATAGCATTTCCTTGTGTTTACCATGTTAATACAGACCTAAAATATGTTAGTGTGAACAAATTGATATAAGTAATACATGCCCTCGATCGGGGTGGAAGAGGTGGAGATGCACAAAAACATAATGAAGGGAGAAAGGTGGCAAGCCATGCCACTACGAAACAGCATAACCATACAGGATGTTATGATGGCTTGCAGGACCGACAGGATCCCGAGGACTGGAAGCGACAGGGTAATGAAGAAGGTTGGTGGCAAGAACGATAGTGATCAAAAGATGAAGAAAGGGTGTAAGATCGACAGCGTTCAATCGAGAGGAAGACGGGCAGCTGGCACCGGATTAATAAGAGTAAGAGAGGGAAATCCAAAGGAATGAATGCACCAAAGAAAGGAGAGGCAGGGTTTGAAAGGAAGGGTGGCATGCTTTGCTACTTGCATTGGGAGTAGGCACGATTACGTGGATCAGCATAATGATTATATAATGAGTATAGGTAGGAGTATAGAAACCGAAAGAGGTTTATCAACTGTAGAAGACCACCGAAAGGAGAAAGACCGGGAGATCGCCTATTACTATATCAGTCTAAAGATAGAGTGTGAGAGCGTGAGAAAGGAAAAGGATGACATGAGTATGGAAGGAAGCTGGACAAGACAGGCGAAAACCATGCAAGGAATAAGGGTGAACATAGACCAGGGCCAGGTGGAGACAGAAGAACATGCGCTTAAGGAGGAAGTGAAGACCATTGAGAAACTTCACCAAATCCATTCAAGGCAAGGAGGAGTAGGGAAAGTCCAAAAACCAGGGGGAGAACAACAAGAAGAAAAAGCGAACCTAGAGAAGAAAACTAGAGGACCCGGAGGGGAAGATTTCGCAGGGAATATATCTTTTGAAATTGGACAGGGAAGCAAGACAACCACTAGGAAAAAACCCACGCACCCAGGCCATGGAAGAGGACGCCGAGGCAGAGGTAGAGGGCGTCAAGTCAGAAGACAGGAAACAGAACCAACATCTCCAATTGGCCAGCGACATGGATGGAGAACCATAAAGCATATGGTCCAGGAGGCGGAAAAAGCATACAGTGAAGGCACCGACGTTGAGATTCGTAGGATAATCCAGGAAATTGAGGCCAATGCACTGTAGGAGGACTCAGAAACAGAGATGGAGGACTGGGGGAACTTGATTCCAGACCCGGGTAACACCAGGAGTCACTTGTCTCTATACAGGAAGGCCCTTCATGTTTACTGGATAGTAAAGAGAATAATGGAAAAAGCTATGGAACCGGTGGCTGTGGAAACGGCAGAAATGGCTCAGGGCATCCCAAACTTACGGAGAGAAATGAAGAACCTCCAGATCACCCTGCTCATGCAGGACAACAAGCTGGAAGAGATCCAACATCAACTAAAGCAGATAGTTCTAGTGACAAAAGATGAAGTCATCCCTCCTGAAAACACGGTAGATTAGTCTTTCAAGCTATGCTCATGGACTCCTTGATAGTTAGCTGAGTACTAGCTCTCCTTTTGTTTATAGTTTTAAATGTTGACAGGAAATAAGCTTAGTAATTTTGATAGTATAGTTCACCTGGCATGGATAGATAGATTGTTACTTTTTTGCTACTAGATGGCTTATAAAGAATTAAGGTGGCCAACAGACCCAGGTTCCCTTTGCGGCGGGTTGAGGACACCAAATGTATGTACTTATTTCAACCTGGTTCAATAGAAAATGAAAGGTCTTACTTTAGCTGACAAAAAAAAAGATATAAGTAATACATGATCTTATCCTCTTTGTAAAAATTATTAAAAAAGAAGGAATGAGGTTTCCTTTAACATTATAATCAAGGCTCTTCTGACTCCTAAGAATCCATAAAGCAGCCATATAGACAAACAATTACAAGCATCATGATCAATACAATTGGAAAAGGCACTGGCTACCAAAATGGATATTGAAGGAGTTACCTATTGTCGCGAGTTACACTAAATTTCATGATTGTTTGGTAGATCCCCTTCCATAGAGAAAGAACTAGCCCCATACCTGTTTCGTCAAAGCTTTTAGATTCAAGCCAAACCCTTTAGTAAGAACAACAACACCAACCAAGGAAATCAATTGAACCCATCTCAGTATTGTCTAATTATTAGGATATCCACTAAGAGAAATAGAGAGGGAGCTATTTCTATGGACATCAAGGAAGGTGTCTTGTATCGAGGTTAGCAATAATAACCTCCTTCCCAAAATCAAAATTTATCCATAGTGATGGTGGGGAAATTACTTCAGTCTCAGATTGTCCACCTTCATCTTCATCTAGGCCAAGGAATCCCATGAAGTAGTTGTGTGCCAAGTTCTCCCTCATTTAATAAACACAAATAATACCTATGGGAGCTCTAAATAACAAAACCCAAAAGCAACAATGTCCATTCAGTTAAGAAATCCGAAATTATTTGGATCTCCCATCTTGAAAAACCATTTATTCATTCAATGAAACATAGAAAGAAATTATGGTTTAGTGATGCTAAATAATTCACCTGAGAGAGCATGAGCGTGTTCTTCTTTGAGATGAACGAGAAAACCATTCATGCATCTGGTATAATGGTATAAGAGTAAAATACAATCTCTTCGATGTCCTATCTCTAGGTCAAGAAACCTTCGACACCCTACACCCAAAATAATTTGAAAACATCTATCTCGCCATAGAACAGTTGCAACCCGAATTTGAAGGCATCCAAGAGGTAATGGAAAACCAACAGGCTCCCTTCCAACAATTCGATAGCCAAAGGCAGATGAACGAAATCTTAACCAAGTCCCAGTCGAAGAAGCAACAACAAGCACGGGAAATTAAGCAGCAAAATGTGTTAAATGCGGGGTTCAATGTTTAGCCTCGTTCACTTGTAGGAGCACAGGACAAATCCTCACAACATGTGAAGTATGTGGTGACTTTTCCACATGTAAAATTTTAAATGGGTGAAGGAGGATGAAAATATAGCTCCAGGATTGGCTAGGATAAACAATGTTTGTCGCCAACCCAACTTGATAGAGGAAAAACCTTTGGTGTAAATATATAGTCAAAAACTAAAAAATTATATATCTATGTAATGATATGGAAAATAATATATAATCAAAAGAGTATATATTCATGTAATGATATTGAAAATAATAAGCAAATGCTACAAAACATTTGTCTGAATAAAAAAAAATACATATCCTCCAATTGTAAATGATAATTTTTCCATCAATATTTAGAAATGGAATTATTTTCTAAGAATATTCTTTATTGAGGGCAAACTTTTATTACAACAAATTTGAACAAACTTTATGGTTATGATAAATTAACTGACACAAAAGTAATTGATCAATGATATCATTTTTAAATGGTTATGGATTATTATTATCGTTTCAAAAATTCAGATTGGAGACTTATGTGAGAAGAGCAATTATGTTTTAGCATTATTGGATTACTCACATTGAAGTTTTTTTGGTCCATATTTTGAGCCATCAAGTGTAGTTCATCCTCAGGACAGATATATGAAATTTGATCTAGCGTTCATAGATAAATAGGTGAGAGATGAGGGGAAAAGAGATGTTATGAAAATTATTTTGAAAAAGAATAAACAAGATTCAAATGTTCAAATGATTAATGAGAATATGCACGTTAAGAGAGAAGTCAAAAAAGAAGAAATCTAAAGGCTATAAAATTAATTAATTATTTTATTTATTAAATGATCTTGTCTCGATTAGGGTCTTGAGTCATTTTTATAATTTTTTACTTCCCTCCTAGTTTAGAGTTTGACTTTGATTTTTTTCTAATAAATTAATATAAATATTATTTTTCAAAAACTAGTTGTTTAATATAGCGGTTACTTATTAATATTTGTTTTTAATAGATTAATAAACTAATATCA
>APFE030415469.1:118606-161616 GCA_000404065.3 Pinus taeda
TAGCCTGTATTTAAAGGGAATTCATGATTCCAAAACTGCACAATCCAAACATATGATCAATCTTTGATGCATGCATGATATTTACACTCCAGTAAATAATACCACTGATAGTACACTGTCCCTGCACTCTAGTCTCAGCTGAGTCTTTCTCAGAATCGACATGCATGAGTTTCTCATGAGGGAATCTTCAGTTAACTGGAGTAGCACTAGTGAATGCATTAGTGCACCAATTGACTATTAGTCCTCGATTAGTTCCAAAAACAATTTAGAACTAATTTAATTGAACTTAACTCAGTAAACTGAGTGATCTAATTTCCAACTCAATTTAAACTCATACTGGACCCCTAAAACTTAGGGAGAACATATACATGACTTCAGAAAGACTTCCAACTCAAAATTCCTAAGCTAATTAAGTTAACTAAACTTAATTAGCTATTTACAAGTTGCTATGAAAATATAATTTGATTTTAATTCTCAATTTAATTCAAGGACAAATTAAACTGGAATTTCTTGTTTTCATTTCTCAACAGAAGGCACCTCTCGTTTGGACTCTCACCTTACTACAAAGGCTATTGCCATTAATTCTAGGTCTAGTTTATCTACAAGTTTTTAATCTCTATAACAAACACATGGCAGACCAATCTCTAGTTAAAACTCATTTGGAGCTCCCAATAGCCAACCAATCATTATGGTTATCCAAGGGAATAGGGCTTGACCCTTATTGTCTATGAAGCCAAAAGTCTTATTTGGTCAAGCTCCGCACCCACCAGAAACATAGGTAATAACAAGGACTATAACTCTATCAATCTTATTCTTTAATTATTAACCATACTTCATAAGAGCTCATAAATATTTACAAGTGGGTATATGAACATTACATAGTCATCACAACCATTATAATTAGATTTACCCTCTCATTTATGCATAACATGCAAGTTTGCCATTTTAGAACACAGACAAGCATCACATAAGCCTTACAATGCATTCAACGTGCACACTCACAAATATATAGTTTATCAACATGATTCCTAGTTCATTTATTTTAGTTTATTTTACAGATTTAAGCAAGTACATGAACATTACACAATCATCATAACCATTAAAATTAGTTGTATGCTCTCATATAGGCATCATTGACAAGTTTACCCTTTTATAACACATATAAGCATCACACAAGCCTTACAATGCATTCAACATTTATCAACATAATTCCTAGTTCACTCATTTGAATTTACATAACATATTTAATTCAATAAGAGCACTTATCTAATTTGATCAAATGCAACTTGCAACTAATTAATGGTGAGCCACATTCCACCCCACCATAAGCTCAAATACATTGCAATATTTCTTGTAGCTCACAACCCTCGACCAAGAAGCCACAAGGGAAGTTTTATTTAGTAATAGGTAGTGTCATGAAGGCCATTCTCCTTCGTCAAATCAACTCATCAATTTCTTTTAGATCACACCAAGACCAAAGTTCTTTCTAGTTATTAAATTGAGGCTTTTGTGATCCATATCATGTTTATGAGAGATTTTTCGACGTAAATCACAAGATCTATCATTTGTCGACGCGTTTCGAACCAACCAGTGTGGTTCATCGCCAGGACAAGTTGAAGAACCAGATCCAACTTTGCATGTTAAATAACTTGAGCAGAGCCTCCAACGGCTAAAAAGGACTTAGGGTCCTAACCTCGAAAATAAATATATAAATAATATAAATAATTTAATTTAATAGGAAGTTAGTTGTAATAAGGGACTAAATAAATATATAAATACTTTAAGTTAATTGGTTGTTAAAAGGGGATTAACAATTAAATAAATACATAGAAACTATAACTATTAGAATAGAATGTATAATTAACTATAAATAGAGTCATTAATAAATTAATAAATACATAGCAAAAATAAATAAGGAATAAAACCCGTGAAAAACTATATAAAGAGTTAAAAAAAATAACATAAATAAATAAATACATAAATAAAAATGAATAAATAAAAACCTTAAAAAAATAAATAAATAAATATTAGAATGAATAAATAAAAACCTTAAAAATAAATAAAAGCAAATAAATAAACAATAAATAAGTAAATATTAGGTTTATTTATTTTTTTATAAATTACAGACACAATCTGAAAAGGGAAGGAGGGGAGGGGAAGGAGGAGGGGCGGAGAGGAAGAAAGCCACTAGGAAGAGAGAGTTGGGACCCAACATCTACTGATTTTCCAACCATCCTCTCTATTCAGATTGATCGGCCTCTTTTCAATTTCTAGAGCTTCCCTAAATTTCTGGTGATGGAACTGAGAAACCCTAGCAATGACACTAGCTTCTTCAATACAAATATGATGATTGGTTTTTTCTACATGCTCAGCTAAAGCCGAAGACTTTGATCTCCTATGCTTAAGGTCAACTGCGTGTTCACTAATCCTTTGATTGATGGAGCGGCCCATACCACCAATATAGGGGGTCCCACAGGAACAAGGGATAATATATACCCCTTTCATATCTTTAGGGTCGATAGGATCCTTTGCTGATCTGAGGGACATACGAATGGTGTTAAAGGGCCTAAAGGTTATAGGGATACTATGCATCGTGAGAATCCTTGCAATCTTATCAGTGGTCCCTTGCACAAACGGAAGATGGACACCTGGAATACGCTCCTTCGGTTCCCTTTGAGTAAGAGAATTCCTGACTATTATGAAAGTCTTCTGTCCCATGAATCTACTATAACCATTCCCAACAAAGATATCAAGAAGATGGGATTTTTCTTTCTCAAAGCTCTTTTTATCCGAGATCCTTAGAGTACTGGTAGCAAGGGTATTGAGAACCCCCATCTTCTGAGCAGGGAAATGGTGGGAACTGGCATGAAGATACTACTCCGTATGCGTTTCCTTTCGAAAAACTTGGTGGGAGAGAGAACCATCACTATTCTTAGAAATAAGAATATCAAGGAAAGGGAGGCATCCATCAACTTCCTGCTCTCTAGTGAACTTAATGGCCGAGGATTGATTGTTGAGATGATTGAAGAAGAGATCTAATTCCTCTTGGCCATGAGACCAGATAACATTGGTGTCATCTACATACCTTTTCCAAAGCTTGGGCAGGAGACGGGATGAGTTAAGAGCCTTGGACTCAAAATCTTCCATACACAGATTAACAACGACAGGGGATAGGGGTGAGCCCATTGCAACCCCACAGGTTTGCTCAAAGAACTCTCCCTCAAAAGAGAAGAAGGTGGAAGTGAGGCAAATCTCAACTAACCAAGCCATATCAGGATCTGTAAGGCAGTTGATAACCTCCAAGGCCTCACCAATAGGGATGCAAGTGTACAGAGAAACAACATCAAAACTAACAAGAATGTCCCCAGGGTCAAGCTTAATGTCCTTGAGTTCATTAATAAAGGAAGCAGAGTCTTTTACTAAGGACTCCGTACGACCAGCTAAGGGCTTAAGCCTTAACGCAAGGAACTTAGCAAGAAGGTAGGTAGGACCTCCAATGGTGTTGACAATGGGCCTTAATGGAGCTCCTTCCTTGTGAATGTTGGGGAGACCATAGATCTTGGGAGTGATAAGGTTGCTCTCAATGAGTTTATGATGTAGGGAACTCACTGAGCTAATGGACTTAATGGCAAGAGCCACATTCCTAACAACCTTTTTTAAGGGGTTTTTGGGAAGATTTTTATAGCTACCACTACTATGAAGATGATCCAACATTTTATTGCGGTAATCAACCTCGTTAAGAATGACTACAGCTCCACCCTTGTCACTAGCTGGTTCGAAACACGTCGATAAATGATAGATCTTGTGATTTACGCCGAAAAATCTCTCATAGATCTCCCAATAGTTTCACCAGGTCCTTGTGTCTTTATGCCACCCCCGATTGAGCCTTAGGAAGTTTTGGCTGGAATTTAAAGCTAGCTTAGGAAGTCTATGATCGTCTATGTTATTGAGTTTGTGCTTGTATAACAGAAACCTAATCATAGCTAGGCTCTCAATAGGGGAAAGACCTGCTTCTATAAGGAGAATAAGATAGGGTGTATTACTTTTAATTTTCAGGTTATAAGTTATAAAACGCTTCTGGATTTGCTCAATCTTTCTCCATGATTCACTGGAGATGCTACAACCCCAAACCTCACAGCCATATAAGATAACAGGAGTGACTACAGTTTCAAAGAGGAACTTCTTTTTATCCCACATTACGAGGTTTGTTGTTTTACAATTATTTTCAAGACCAAAATAAGCTTTCCACCCCCCATTAATCATTTTCTCAATGCTATGGTTCCAGTTGAGTTTGCGATGAATATCAATTCCTAGTTACTTGTAAGAATACACTTCCTCCAAGTTATTATTGTCATACATAAAATTATCATAAATGTCCTTGAATTTGATAAAATAAACTTGACCCTATAATATTAATAAAATAGCTCAAAAAAAAAAAACATTAAATAATATTATTAAATAAATAATATAAAAATAAAAATAAATATTAAAAGGAAGGTGAAGAGATAAATGAAATATATCCGCAAAACAAAAGAAAAGAACGAGTAATAAGAGTAATAACTACAACACAGCGCAATGCTTGCCTCTATTGTTAATTAATTGCTTAAAACAATATGAAAGGTAGTATTGTTAATTAATGGCTTAAAACAATATGAGATTTGGTTTTGTCATTTGTTGAGAATTTATTATTATTCCCGCCTCGGTACAAAATTCCTCTGCACAAGTTTGATTCCCACAAAGTTAAATGTTATGGTTATTCATTCCAACTTTCAACTATGGAGGTCGTGGACTCAATCGGCATATAAACAACATATTCATATGTAATGAGCTATGGAACTAAACACACATGTGAGCATGGGAATGGGAACATAAACCAATTTTACTTGAAAAAACTATTAAAATATTTGAAGTCCAAATTCTTAGTGAGGCAACAAAATGTTGTTTAAACGGAATTACATGGCTTATTAAATTAATAATTACATCATTAGAGACATCGAGGCAGTTCATCCACAGTAATAACGTGGGAGTGCGGGGCTTCATTTGGGAGTGAAGAGTTCCTCTGCACTTCGATTTTGCACTCTAGATTTTTTCTCGGACAGTGCAAGAGTGTTGAGCTTCGTTTGAATGCGGAGGAGTTGATTGTGCAGTAGTGTGGAGAAAACACATTTCTTCTCACTTCTCCCCACTTAAATGGAGTTGTATGAGGCTGGGCATATGGGTTTCGATGCTCTGCCATTTAAATGGAGTTGTATGAGGCTGGGCATATGGGTTTCGATGCTCTGCCATTTCACTAGAACAATCATGATCGTGATGATCAGCATGAAGATGCCTTCTTTTCACAGTTCTAAAGTCGATTCACTTATGCGGGTTTTGAATGCGTGAGATTGCATCACAATCTCGCAACACAAAGCCCCAAAGAATCCCAGCATTCTGCGTACAACATGATAGGAAAAGAAACTTGTTACAGCTACATTACATGTATATATATATATATAATATATATATATATATATATATATATATATAATATATATATATAATATATAATATATATATATATATATATATATATATATTCCGGTGTTGGTTTGATACACAATGTATATGTCCACAGAGTCTTCCATTAATTACATGCAAGCGATGATAGCCATAGCCATTATATTATAATATTGCATCTGATCCTCATTACTAGAAATAGATTCATGGCCGAGCAGTGCGCACCGTGTAATCTGGATCAGTTGATTGTTGCTTGTACATTCGCAAACTTATTTTTGTCCCTGCAAGTTCCGACGCAGATATACCTTCCCACATAATCTTGTTCTTTTCTTTTCTTTTTTTTAATCCTTGTGCTTGCTTTCAATGAGAAAGCCATGGCAACCGTCAACGGGTAGAAGGCAACACCATAATAAACCGAGTCTTCCAACTGCTAACTGATGTTATTAACAACGAGGATGACCAACGAGGATGTTATTAACTTGAGACCCGTGGAGAACCTTCTACAAGCTGTTGTCACCTTCTTCTTCTGAGATTCACAGAAAGAACCCCTAGAGATCGTGAAGATTTGGGTGCAATTGCTGCAAAATTCCCTCATAGAGGCACAATGCCTAGGCCAAAGCTGTATTGACTGTGTCGTTAATATCATTCATTAAGATAGCTAAATTGTGCCAAAAAGTAACTGCTTCGGCGTGGGCAGAACTATTATTGCATTTGTATGATGCCTGTGATATAACGGAAGGGAAGCTACTAATGAATATTAAACCAACTAGTTGTTGGTTTGCAATAAAATTAAGCAAAGTATAAATTATATGTATTGAAGTTTCTCATGGTATTCTAATTAATATGGTAGGCATGCCGCATTAGTGCAATTAGATCAATGCTCGACACATGAAGCAATGGTCTAGATTGGTTTGAATAGGTAAGGTAAAGCATCTTGCAAATTTGATATCATTGTCATTGAAGTGTATCCCTTTAAAATTATAGATGGTTTGGAACATAGTTACCAAGTTCAGCCGAATTGGGCTGCATAATTCGAAAATTCGCCAAATGCATTAGGTTCGGCCATAAATACGAAAAATTCGAGTTCAGTATGGTCAGAAAATTGTTATCCAAAACACGTGATTCCCAGCGTCATCAACTTTGCAGTAGGTCGAGCAATGGCTCGACAATATACACGGACATGCAACAGGGAAACAATTGTAAGTAGTAGGCTGCAAGAGATTAGCTAGAATAGTAACGAAGTAAAGCATCGTTCGATAAAGATTTTCGTACGATATTTGATAAAAAAACTATTTTCTAAAGTTTTCGTAAATATTTGATAAAAATACTCTCTTTCCCTTATTCTATTAAGTTGATATTAAGGCTAAGTTGATGTTAAGGTTAATCATATGCCTGGAAATATATATATGTATATATAGAGCAATTGCCTTAAAGTGGAAAAGATGACGATAAGATGACGATAGGATTATTAAATTGAAAGAAGAAAAGCAAGTAAATAATAATTGATCTATTAAATTTAAGTTATATCTGAGTTTGATAAGAAAAGCATCGCTATTATAAGTGCATGCATTGCTATTACAATTTCATTTTGGAACATATGGAATAAAATACTCAACGCTTAATATGCCTTTTGAAAATCAACCTAAGTAAATCGTACCTTAAAACAGTGTGCTTGAACCAATTGACCTAACCCACTATGCCATAAATATATATTTGTAAGATGAACCACGGTAAAATATTGTTATGGCATAAAAACACTATAAAATATAAGATATACCCAACTGCCAAGAGCTTTAAGCTATTGGTTTCACATTAATCAGACTAGACTAGATACTTCAAACCTTCATGTTTTCAAGTTTCTTATTATCTTTTCCAAAGTATCTTTCAATCAACACTTTTCATCCTTCATTGATATTCCATATTTTTTCAAAGTATGAATCCATTTGCTTCCTACATTTTTTTGGACTCAGAAGCAGTTAGGGGTAAGCTTTCATTTATCATGAAAGATGTGATCACCTATTATAAGTAAGTATTAGTAAGTATTGTAAGTTTCAGTACATATTTACACCTCAAATAGTTGAATAGATCATACAAGGAACGTTAATAGATTTCCACCTAAAATGCATATGCTATTAAAAAATCAATTATGATAAGCACATGTTAGTTTTCGTACATATATGGCTTCAACTTTCTTTTCAACACGGACAAATACACATGTTTTATCCAGCAAATAAAACCTACCCCAACCAATAGTCCTAAGATGAAAATTGAGTACAATTTAGAAATGTCATCCTTCAAAATATTTTAGGAAACGTAGGAAACTTCAATTGTTTCAATTTCCCAATTTCCCCTCTTGAAATCTGATTTGATTGAATATATGTAAACATATTTGTAATCTGGTTATTGGAAAATAAAGAATGTGAAAATATTTTGGCTAGCTTAGCAGCTAATGCTGGACTTTTTCTTGAACTAAAACCACACAAATCCCTTGCTTCGTTACTGTTTTCAAACACAATATCAACATGCTCAACTGTAATATCCCTGCACAAAATAACATCATGGGCACGATGTTACAAAATGAAAGAAAATAGTAAAGGAGTTGGCACATTTTTTTTCTTTGACACATCTTCCCATTTGATAACAAAAAGAAACCATTCTTAATTATGTACAAGGAGTTGGGCCACCAATTCCCCATCCAACTAAATTTGCCTTTGTTACTGGGACATCCACAGTGTTGTTTCTTGAAATAATGCAAATAGAGCAGTGAACACTAGGTAAGGAGAATCTTTTCAAAGTTCTAAAACAAACACACTCACTTTGATTTTGTGAATAAAAATATACTTAGCTTAGAAGTCCTACATATATTGTCCTTTCTAGAGTTTATTTTCTATATTTCACCAAAGAGAGAGGATCTCATCAAAATCTTCTGAATATGATTCATACCAAAACTTGTTGTGGTGCCTTGTTACACGTGACACATCATTGGCAGTAATTGCAACCAACACACCAATTTTGTGTCAAACCTTGCATGCCTAGGCAATAACATCTATTGCGATGACTTGCTTAATATGCTATGTAAGCAAGACCCTACCTCTGTAAACAGGTGGACCAACAATGTAGTTTTTCACGCCCTTCCTCGTGCATATGGGTTTTCAAACATGGACACATCAGTGTTGACTTTCGTATCCACTTTAAGTTGAGTTAAAAATTGTAGCTCATGTTAGCCTTAAGTCTTAATGTAAAAATAATCAAAGGTTAACTCAACTCTTATTTCAGGTCAGCCATTTTCATGATGTAGTCTTGAAGTCAGCCCACAAAGTATACAATAGCTATATATAAATATATATACATGCCAAAATACTTATTGCGTCTACCATCCACCCTTTCCTAAATATAGGATCACTCCACAAGTTTGAAATAGGCACTGTACAACCTTCTAAATTCGATGTAATAGTCTCATTTAATGACTGTGTATTGGGTATTTTAGTCATTGTAGCTACATGTCTTCTTTCTAGGAGATGATGTCATATATACATTACATAGAATTCTAATCTGAGTGCATCCTTGTGCCAAGTTAGTGGATAGACTGTGTCATGTAAATTCTTCATACTTGCGGACCTAAAACAAAACTATACCTAGTTTCCCTTCAATTTGAAAAAAATAACATTCTTCTTTCTAAGTTTCTTGCTTTTGTTTTATCTTCCAACGTAGAGCCAACCTCTTCCCTACATGGATATCCATGTCCAACTCTATATCCACAACAAGCTACACAAAATTTATTCAGAGAAAGCCAACTGATATAGTACAACAACGCTCTCCTTTCCATGAGGAATATATTCGTGAGACTTCTCTTACCAAAGCATTGAAGTTGGAATCAATGTGCAATTGTAAATGAACATAGGCATAATAATATACCATTATGATATTCTGCTAAAATATCTCATATATTTTGTTCAACTCGTGAGACAACTTATAACATTAATCTATTTGAGACGGCAGTTTCAGTGACATATTTTTTGTACGGCAGCCCTAACAAAATGAAATGAACTCTTGCATAGAATTTCCTTTATTCTTTTCAATTTCACAAAGACCACATCAAGGCTATCAATTTCACTCTGATTGGTAGCATGCACTCGCATATTTTATTGTTTAATTATAAGACCATGTTTCTCCTCATGACATTTATTATCCTGTCTAGTACCCCCACAAAAAATTGATGGGTAGCAGGGTCTTACGTTTAGTGGGGGGAGTAGCCTTCTTCAAGAAAAAGGGCACACAAGATAGAATTCCAAGCTAAAAACCAACCTCCTCTCTTATTATTGAGCATACCCAAAAAAAAAAATTAACACATACTACAATAGTAGTTGAAAATATGCATATATTGCAGCTAGATCGACCATGAAATATGCCCAAAATTTGTTACCAAAGTTGAGAAAACTACACCCTACTAAGAATTTCAAATGATAGTGTCTCCTGAAAATAGAACAAAAATACCGAAAAAATAGATGTAAACATAGTTTCTTCTGAAAATAGAATAAAATTACCAAAAAATTTGCTATGAACACTTGATGAAGATATCCAAAAGGATTTGCACAAAGAAATGGGCACACTCCAACCTCAAAGGCACATATCATTATCAATGGTTCTATGTTTTTGAAAGGTGATCCTTGTGGCTTAACCGTTTTAAATTTTCAGAGTATAGTCTATCTGGTCCAACTCCTATTGGCATAATTGCATTATGCATGTTTGTAGATATAAATGAATCCCCAAAATGTATTTCTCTATCATATTGAAACCTCCTTATAAGTATTTATGTGTTTCGGAACTGCCATGGAACCTTAGTTATATTTCATTCAATCTCTTTTTTGTCTTCATAGCTAGTATGGAGAAAAAAATAGGAAAGAAAAGGTCAAATGTTTGAAAGCCAAAGCAAACATTTTATCTCTCCTTATTGATGTAGGGAGGGGGATCCCATGTGATCACCTTTTGGTTCGATGATGTATCATTCCTTATGTACATTTGTATTGTATCACAGTGAAATGTGATACACATTTCCCCAAAAATAACATTAAAAAAGTCATTGATATGAAACAACAAGCTATTTGATAATTGCATAATATCTTGGATTCCTGACAGGAATCTTTTGGCAATTTCTTTTATCTTCTCTTTTCATTCTGCATTATAGCCCTATTGATTGAATTTAAATGCAATGTAGCTCTACGCTTGTTGACCAAGTACCCATTGAAGACATTTGCAATAATTGGTTCTTATTTTCTCAAAGTCTTCCTTTCAATTTGTATTGGATTCTTATTACTTGAACAAACAGATACATTCCTATTTTTATGTTGGGATTATCATGTCCTTGATTATTCTTATAGGATGATGAGTGACTATAAAGTGGAGATGTTGAACGATGGAATGCATGAATTCAATGTGGAGTTTCATGAACCTCAAGATAGTATGTAAACATCCCTATTATAGACTTATAAAATATATATTGTGTATTTCATCCATCTTTGCAGCATGTATGTATGGCTATAATATTTGTGTGGTTTACTTCTTTTCCCTAGAAAGCACGCTTTCTTTTACTTTGGTACATATGAAATTGAAAATTATAGAAATACTTTTGTTTTTTCATGGTACATCTCCAAGGTAATATCTATACTTAGATACTGATTATAATCATGGTTGATTTCCTCGAGCTTTGTAGTCTATAGGAGTTTAAGTTAAAATAATTCAAACTATAAATTAATAATTTGATGCAACCTATAAAATAAACTCCCAGTTGTTCAAGATACCAATTAATGTTTTCTTTCCTGAGTAACCTAATTTTATCACGATAGTTA
The DNA here is from genome assembly GCA_000404065.3 of Pinus taeda. Classification (NCBI taxonomy): domain Eukaryota; kingdom Viridiplantae; phylum Streptophyta; class Pinopsida; order Pinales; family Pinaceae; genus Pinus; species Pinus taeda. Next base: position 129,949 of record APFE030415469.1, read on the forward strand.
TTACAGAGGCATAATTATCTTGTTATCACATTCAAAAATATCACATCAGCAACAAACTCTACATATTTCAAGTCCAATTAAACCTTGGATTGCTTGGATGGTTTTGTAGAAAAAAGGGGCCATTTTAAACTCTGAAAATATGCCCATAAGCCCAATGTTTACTATCAACAATTGAAATTTTCCAACAAACCAATCTGACATGCATACCAAGTCAAAGGATCGTGGAGGTTCAAAATGTCCTTTGAAGCATAGGAGTAATCGTTTATACTCTATCAGCCTAGATATTTCTTCTGTCAACGCCACCAGCTTGGATGTTGATAACTAAGATATACAACCTTTGAATATATTATAATTTAATATAGTATAGTTCTTACAATAAAATTGTTAATGTAGATGACTTCACCTATTTTGTTTATATATAAATTCCAATTTCTACAGGAAAAACAAGGAATACTCTGCAAATACGACATGTCATATTTGGATAATCTAGAAACTGTTTGTCCACATAAATCTTATGGAATATATGAAGACAAGGCAGGCAACAAATTTCCTCTCCTCCATGAAATTTCCTTAAGCACACCACACACTCATTAACATCATCACCATCATAACAAGAACAAGAACAAGAACAAGATGACCAGGATGATGTCACTTGAAAGAGTGAAACGGGAAACTTATCTCCAATTTTATCTGCAATTTCTTCAGTGGTCATGGCCAACTCTACAAGCCTGGAGCCCAATTCAACAACTTCTTCTTCAACATATGCGAATGACCTGTAAGATAATAGCTAGCCCAATATGGTGCAAGTTATTAATAATTTTTATCTATGCATAACATTGTATGACATACCCATATATGCATGCCACATACTTTTCCTTCAGCGTGTATATAAAAAACAACTAATGTATCTACTCTAGTATTTTAAAATTTCCAAAATTCCACAGAGAATATAAGAAATAGAATAAACAACTAGATTGAAATAGAATGGAATGATAGATTAATAATAAGAAGAAAAAAATACAAATTTACGATGGATTTTCATCATAGAAAAGAAATGCAAATCATATCCTTTCCCTTCCAGGATAATATCTCACATCATTGTGTTAAATATTCCATATGAAAGAGTGAAGCATGTTTTTAGCAAATCCACTTTTGTGGATTCTGCTAATTAGTGAACTAATATTTTTGTGGATTCTACTAATTGGTGAATTAAGGTTTTGAGGTTGGGTTGTCCTTTCATCTTTTTTGAAGGCTTTTCATCTCCCTTTAAATACCAATGGATTTGGGAAGCTGATGATATCTTTTCATAAAGATGGCTTTCTTTGATTCATAGAAGCATCATTTTCAGAAGGAAAACCTATTTCCCTCAAAAATCAGAGTAACACGGAAGTAAATACCTGTTATGTTAACCATGTGAATAACATTTTACTACTTTTTCATTTGTTTCTTCAACGCCCCTAATGGCCCATAAGAAACATATTCGTTTTGGGTTCGAAAGGTGCAATTTTTCGTATTGAGGTTAGTACCACAACTGAGACACAATCCTTTGCAATTTATATCACAAATGCCATTGATAGTGAATTCAAGGCGCACGGTATCGTGAAAATATTTTGAAATATCTATTTCTTTCTCCTCTCCAGGGAAATGCATTTGCCCATCCAAGTCAATATCAGTCTCTTCTTCATCCTCACCAATTTCATCATCTCCCTATTCTTTATTTGCCCATGATACAATCTTAAGTGTCTTTTAAGTGGGTGCCTTTAGAGGTTTTTCGGTGACTAGCAAGCAAAAGCTTAAGAATACACACTCGGTCGTCGGCTCCAAACACCTTGTTCATTCATTACCATTAGAAACCCTCGTAGTACTAAAAATAAAAGCAAGTAAACAACAAAAATCTAAAACCCTTCCATTAGAGTTTGGAGAGATTGTTAGGGTATGAAAAATTAGATATTTACGTATTGCACATTAAGGTTATGAATGTCTGAATGATTCCATTGAGCTTCAAATCTCTCTTTCTCCCACTGACATCGATCGAGATTTGTACTGGCATCCCCAAGGGATAATCTATTACTCCTCTCGTAACCCTAATGCCCATGGAGAAAGCTGTGGACTTCGATATTTTGGAGGATAAATTAGAAAGGTCGAGTCACTCCAAAGTAGTACAGTACTAGAAATGGGTTTGGGAGGTGCTCCGCTTGTAGATTACAGCACCCTCCCATGGCACCTCATTTTCTATTGAGATGTCGCCTTCTTTTGCAACACATGACATATGCAGTGGCTTTCATTTTGTGTATAAAGGTATCAACCCCCTTTTCCCCTCAAGCCTCGTCTTGGCACAAGAGATCCATGAGAAGCTCTTGTGTTTTTTCGTGCAATAGTGAAGATAATAATGTTTGGGGTTTGAACTCAAATATATGTTCTCTTCATGGTCGATTGCGATATTAGATAGCAATGGAGTACTCAATTCCATCTCATACAATGAAATTTAGTGTGCGAGATAAAGATTGAAAAATAGAGCATCGACCTTGTGACATTGAACCACTTTGTTCATGAAAATGATAAGGTTTTGGAATTCGAAGGATGTTATGCTCTTGACCTGCGAGAAGATACTAGAATACCAAATATGTGAAGAAATATAACCCATAACGCAGAATAATGAGAAATAACGGCATGTAATTTGTAGAATTGAGGCTTCTATGATCCATCATAGTTATACGAAGAGCTTCGGCGTAAATCACATAAAAAAGACCTTTGTCGACGCGTGTCGAACCAACTAGTGTGGTTCATCGTCAGGACAAGTTGAAGAAACACATCCGGCCTAGCATGTTAAATAGACTGAGCAGAGACTCCAACGGGAGTCCTCTGCTCAGTCTATTTAACATGCTAGGCCGGATGTGTTTCTTCAACTTGTCCTGACGATGAACCACACTAGTTGGTTCGAAACGCGTCGACAAAGGTCTTTTTTATGTGATTTACGCCGAAGCTCTTCATATAGGCATGTAATTTATTATTCAGAAAGAAAAGCAATGTTCACTTGCCTCTTTGAGGGGGCAACCTCCAATATAGCAGGGCTCAATTACAAAATAAGACTCGATGCTCCTCAATGGGGAGTCTCTATCCTTTATATAGGATTCATACATGCAATACCATGGGTCAGTACCATGGTTCTTATTAATACCATCTATATAATACCATGGCCCATTTGCAACTAACTGTGGTCCCTTCATTAAATGCGGGTCAACCACTTACAATTATTAATGTGGGCTTTATTGACTCTTTAACTAACTATAACTATGACTCGACCCTATTACATAAATAAGAGGGTTAGGGTTGGACCCTAACATGCCCTCCCCCATAAAAAAAGCCTTGTCCTCAAGGCTGAAGCTGGGGAAACTGCTGAAGAATAGTGGTTGGTTCCGTGGTTGCATCTTCTACAGAGGTGTATTTCCACTTGACGAGGACTTCCTTGATCGTGCGGCCACATAGGTGTTGTTCTCGCGTGTCAAGAACCTGTTCAGGTTGGAGCCATATTGAACCTTCTTCATCTAATTCCGGTAAACTGGTTTGAATTTTGCAATCGTTCCCCAGCACTTTCTTAAGGCATGAGACATGGAAGACGGGATGGATTTTTGCAGTGGGTGGCAAGGCTAGCTTGTAGGCTACTTCTCCGATTTGCTGAAGTATTTGATACGGTACGTAGAATTTTGGAGATAATTTCTTACAACCCTTGTCTTTGAGTGATGTTTGCTTATATGGTTGAAGCCTCAAAAATACCTGATCCCCTTCTTGAAATGTGCACTCTCGATGATGTTGGCATGCCTGTTGCTTCATGCGATTTTGAGCTTGATGGAGATTATCTTTGAGGTGGGCAAGCATGGTTGCATGATTTTGTAGCAGTTGATCCACTGCTTGTACCTTAGAGCATCCTGGGATATAAGAAGTAGGTGAAGGGGGGAGTTGACCATAAACTGCTTCATATGGAGTCATCTTGGTGGTGGCATGATAGTTAGTATTATACCACCATTCGACTAGAGGTAACCATTGTACCCATAGATGTTGCTTTTCTGAAGTGAAACACCTATGGAAGGTCTCCAGAAATTTTTTGATTGCTTCAGTTTGACCATCCATTTGGGGATGATAGGAAGTATTGAGTTCTAGTTGGGTACCTTGTACCCTGAAGAGTTCCTACCAAAAGTTACTGGTGAAGATCAGGTCATGATCAGACACAATGGAAGTGGGCATGCCATGTAATTGAAGATCCGGTATATGAAAGATTGAGCCACCAAAACGGGTGTAAAAGGGTGGGGTAGGACGCAAAAATGAGCATACTTAGAATGTCTGTCCACAACCACCATGATGACTGACTTGTTGCCTAACTTCAAAAGACTAGTAATGAAATCCATAGAAACCTCCGTCCAAATTGAGGTAGGTATGGGAAATGCCTCTAAAGTGCCTGGGGATTTGATTGGTTCTCCTTTGTGGCGCTAACACACATCACACTCAGCTACAAAAGTAAGAATGTCCTTTTTCATGCCTGTCCAAAAGAATGAACGTCGAGTGCGAGCATAAGTCTTCTGAAAGCCTAAATGGCCTGCAGTGGGAGATGAGTGCAACTCTGCCAAAATGCGACTTTTGAGGGTGGATGTTGGTGATATCACTACTTTGTCCTTGTAGCAAAGAATCTCATCCTGCCAAGAGTAGCCCACTGTGGAATTTGGATCTTCCTGCAATTTATTAATGAGTTGGGAGAGCGAAGGATGTGAAAACCATTCCTTGCGAACCTCTTCAATCCACTCCGAAATGGGAAGAGAGGTTGCTAGCAGGGTGCTTTCCTCCTCAAATTGGCATGATAAAGCATCTGCTACGACATTTCTACACCCTTTCATGTAAATTATCTCATAATCATATCCCAACATTTTGGCTAGCCATTTATTTTGTTGTGGCGAGGATAGGCGTTGCTCCAAAAAATATTTAAGGCTTTGATGGTCTGTGCGGATTTGGAAATTTCGCCCCAATAAGTATGATCGCCAAGTATCCACTACATGTAAGATGGCCATCATCTCCGTCTCATAGGTAGATTGTCCCAAATTTGTTCCACTTAGCTGTTGGCTAGTGAAGGCCAAGGGTCGACCTTCCTGCATTAAGATAGCCCCAATCCCCATACGTGAAGCATCACATTCAATCACAAAAGATTTGGTGAAGTCGGGTAGTGCCAATACGGGAGTGGAACACATGGCATGTTTGAGAGCTATAAATGCCTTTGTGCTTCAATATTCCAGAGGAATGAATTTTTCTTGAGAAGGTGAGTGAGGAGTCTAGCGATGCGACCATAATTGCAGACAAATTTGCGATAGTAGCCGATGAGACCCAAAAATCCTCTCAGACTCTTCAAGGTCTTTGGTTGAGACCAATCCTGCATTGCCTGGATCTTTTCGGGATCCACCCTGACACCTTCACGCCCCACAATGTGGCCCAAATACTCGACTTCTTTCATGCCAAAAGATCACTTGGACAATTTGACAAATAATTTATGATTCTGGAGCAATTGCAAGAGCAAGTCTACATGTTGAAGATGTTTTTCCTAGGTGAGGCTGTAGATGAGGATGTCATCAAAGAAAACAAGGACAAATTTTCTAAGATATAGTTTGAGCATGTGATTCATGAGGTTCTGAAAAGTAGATGGGACATTACAAAGACCAAATAGCATGACCAGGAATTCATAATGGCATTCATGAGTTCTGAAAGAAGTCTTTAGAATATCTACTTCTTTCATGCGAATTTGGTGATAGCCCGAGCAAAGGTCAAGCTTAGTAAATAATTGAGCCCCATTTAGTTCATCCAGCGAATCATCAACAACCGGGATGGGAAATTTATCTTCGACTGTCAGCTTGTATAGGGCCCTCAAGTCTGGACACATACGCCATTCCCCATCTTTCTTGAGCATCATGACCACAAGCAATGAATAAGGACTAATGCTAGGACAAATGACATTGGCTTCCAGGAGCTCCTTGATGATTTTTTCAATTTCATTCTTTTGGTCAAAAGGATATCTGTATGGGCGCACATTTGGTGGTTGTGCCCCTGGGACCAAAGTAATGCTATGATCATGTTCCCCTCTCGAGGTTGGAAGCTCATGAGGCTTGTCAAAGACCTGAAGATGGTTGTTTAAGACATGTTGCATCTCAAGATGAATATGAACAGAAGTGGGCTTGAAGGCTTGGATGGCATTAAATTGGGCTATAACTCCATGGTGGCCCTTTTTTAACAACTTTTCTATCCTATGCAAGCTGATGATAGAAGGAGCACCTGCCCGGATTCTGCAGAGGGTATGCGTGTGGTCATTCTACTTAAAGCTCATATATAACTCCTAGAAATCCATTATAATTGGGCCGAGTGTGTAGAGCCATTCAGCACCCAAGACAATGTTACACCCACCCATGTTGATGGCAAAAATGTGGGTCTTTAAGTGATAATCCCCCATCTGAAGTTTGATATTTTCACAGCGGCCATCACATTTCATTGCCCCCCCATCAGTAATATGGACCTAGAAATTAGAAACTACTCTAACAAAATAATGCACTGCTTCGACGAATCTTTGATGGATAAATTTATGCATACTACCACTATCAATCAAGACTACTACAGGGCGATGTTTAATAAAACCTCTGATTTTGAGAGTTTGGGGGGAAGAAATGCCTGCCAAAGCATGGAGCGAGATAACTGGTTCTTCTGGTGTAGTTGGGAGCTCATTGTCCGGCTGGTTGTCCTCATCTTCCTCCTCTGGTCCCTCAAATGGTGGGGCTTCCTCAGATAAACTGTGATCAGTAGCATCAATTTGAAAGAATTTGGGTTCCTTGTATTTATGCCCAGGGAAGTATTTCTCATCACAGTATTAACACAATCCTTGCTTCCTCCTTTCCACCATTTCAACTGGTAACACCTTTTGGACATTAAGTGTTTGGGTAGTGCTTGGAGCCTATGTGGGGCATCCCTTGGCTAGGAAATTTGGACGAGTCAACTAGGCCACTAACGCGCGTTCTACTTCACGAGCTATCGTGGAAGCTGCCAGCCATGTGACTGGGTGGTGCATCCAAACGTGGGCTTGTATGGAATCTTTGAGACCACTGATAAAACATTCCAAGTAGAATTCATCTGTTAGACCTCCTGTGCCGAAGGCTAATTCTTCAAAGGCTTTAATATATTCTTGTATTGTGCCTGTGATGACTGTTGGCCGAATAAATCGATCTTGCGGACAAGGCCGATCTCCCTAGTATCAATAGATATCTAGCAACAAGCAGGACAAGCAAATCTACCTTTCTCTAAACATATTGTGATTCATTAATAAAATCTAAGGGGTGTTTTAGACCCTACCTTAAGTCCAATGCTAGTTTGTGGCAGGCATGCTCCAACAGCTCCGAAAGAGTTTTCATTTAAGAACCTGCAATCACACATAAAATAACACCTGCATAGCTAATATAATAAATCATGTTCATCATGGTGATCAAGGAATCCATGAAATAAACCATAAAACTCAGCTTATTGAGAAAAATAAATTTGATTGTATTAACTTTGAAATAGAAGAACTTTACAACCTTTGGTGCCTTGATGTTGTACAAGCTCTTCCCAAGGTCCAAACAGGAATCTCCTCTACTTTGACAAGCCTCACTCTCTTCCAAATGAGATAAAAAAGGTATGTAATCTCTCCTCTCAAAAGCTCAATTAGGAAGACTAAGTTCCAACATCATTTCACCTCAAAAATATTCAGCTTTCAACCTCCCCAGTAACCAGCCCAATGTTTCATTTTATAGTGCAAAGGAGGGAGGTTACGGGTCCACCATTGAAGGGATAGAGTCCTCCTTCAAAGGGATAAGCTCCTCACATCAAGGGGTTAGCTCCTCAAGGTATGGGATGCATGAACCTTTAAGGAGCGAACTTGCCACCTCAAGATTCCCTCTAGAAGCTTCCAGAAATGACTCAAAGTGATTTTTTAAGAATGTACTTGCGCAATTTTAACTTTTACAGGGGTCCACACCCATAACATAGAGACAGAGCGGTCAGGTGTGCAGGGGACATGACCAATAGTTGCGGGACTGCAGGTAATGCTAAAAGAAAGTGTGGAACCAAAGTTTTAGAGATTTTTAAGGTCTTTATCTTATTTTCAAGGCTTGATATGAAGAACTGAGGTTTAAGACTTGCAAAGGAGGAAGGTATGAGTGGTGATAGACTCACACTAATTGCAGAATGTCAAGGTGACAATTTTTGTGCAAAAACGACCCAAAAAGTTAGATTCATGATCAAAGCGATCAGAAGGAGCTTTTGAAAATATCTGTCAAGTCATTGGCCTTGCATAGCATTGTTAATGCCAATGCCACCATTGCCATCTTTCTTGGTCCAAGTAAAGGCTTCCCACACTTAGCTTAGTCTCATCATCTCTGATGTGATTCAATATGAAATATTGCTCCATTTGTGATAGCCATATGGCCGAACTAGAGCCATCAAATTTATACATGTCTAGCTTGGGTGGTCGAGGGTGGGACTATTGGTGGTTTCAATAGAAGTGAAGAGAATGGCTAGATTCACCCTCATGGTTTTCATTAAAAGCATATGCCTCCGATTGTAACCCCAACTTGCCCTTTGTGATTGCGTCACTTAAGGACTGGATCTACTTCATTAATTCATCCAACTTTTGTTCAAGGGTGTCTATCTTCTCATTGGCCACAACTTGAGCTCTGGTTTGTACCGTGCACAGATCGGTGCACTTGTTGTTACTGGAAAAAAAAAATTGAGACCGCCCGAAAATTTGAAGCTAACAAGTGAATGGTACCACCTTTCTCAACCCGTCGTCCTAATTCTTATGGGCTAAGTCTCCTATAAGCATCCTGGAAATACTCTGAAAGGAGTTTTTCTCCTCGCTTAGGAATACTGTAGTAGCCAATTCTCAGAAAAGTTAATCTTGACCAATGTCCGGCGAGAATCACCCCAACATATAGGAGCCACAAGCCTCCCTGCACAAATAGTTAGATATGTCTACGAAACCCTAAATTGCTGAGTGTGAGTAGGAATGTGGCAGCGACCGAACCCCCACTAATAGATCTGAATGGCGGATCTGATAGTTGCTGCTGCGACAAAACCCAACCTGCTAGATCTGATTTGACAAAGAAGATGATGGGAAATCTGTAGAGAGACAAGGGAACTATGGTCTCAAGGATTGTCAGGTGCTACAGATCGTAATATACATAAGGGTCCAACAGTAGTACTCGGCCCAATCTTTCAGGGCACTAACTAAGGAGGATCAACCATACCCTTAGTCGTACTACTCGACTACCCTATCGTACGTGTGAGTAATCTCCCCGAGTGCTGTTCTCGGTGTGCTATAGCAGTAAGATGGCCTGCGATTTATCTACGGCGAGGTTTCAAATGAGCCTAGGGGGCTTCCGATATACCCAGAGGGTACATGGAATACAGTCCATACGCGGTTCTGTCTAATGCACTACTACTCGAAGGGGTACCTACAAGGGTTACAAGGGAGTCCAACAAGCGTGACCACCTCTTGTATTTCATGCGTGCATGCCTCCCCAAATTCGCAGGTTTATGCGCTCAACGACAGATCCCGTGGCTTAAATACCCCGAAACACGTCTCTAGCCAAAAAAAAATTATGTTAAAAATGGAGATCCCACCGGCATTGGAAAGTGCTCTAATACCACTTGTTATGCTCTTGACCCGCGAGAAGATACTAGAATACCAAATATGTGAAGAAATATAGCCCAGAACATAGAACAATGAGAAATAACAGCATGTATTTTATTATTCAAAAAGGAAAGCAATGTTCACTTGCCTCTTCGAGGGGGCAACCTCCAATAGAGTACGGCTCGATTACAAAATAAGACATGACACTTCTCAATGGGGAGTTTCTATCCTTTATATAGGATTCATACATGCAATACCATGGTTCTTATTAATACCATCTATCTAATACCATAGCCCATTTGCAACTAACTATGGTCCCTTCTTTAAATCCAGGTCAACCACTTACAATTATTAATATGGGCTTTATTGACTCTTTAACTAACTATAACTATGACTCGACCCTATTACATAAATAAGGGGGTTAGGGTTGGACCCTAACAAAGGATATGTCGTCTCCTACAGAAATCCTTAATTTATTAGTTTGTTGCAGTAGAGTAGCTGTCTATGACCATAGTCATATAGGGGCAAATATCAACCACAGGCCAGAAATCCCATTATCCGCAAACGAACAGGAAAACATCAGGTAAATTTTCATTATAAAATTTCGGAACAGGTTAGAAAAATTAAATGTTTGTAAAAGCTTATTTCCCTCCATGTTGGGATGACGTGCGATTTATAACAAACCATGGGTCTTGGCCTCAAATTTCACCAATAATTCCTGAAATTTCGTACTTGTGCCCCAAATTTCTGCGAAAATAAAATTTATTTCAGGGAATGCTTGTCAAGATACAAGGTGCAGGTAACACTAATTTCAGGGGATGGTTGTCGATACGAAGCTGTAGGGAACATTAATTTCAGGGAATGCTTGTCAAGGGCCTAAGCTACAAGTCTCCATTCAAAATTATTCACTCTCGTCGGTATAGTATACTGAAACCCCACCTTGCAAGTCTGCACGAGAAGTAAATGCAGAAGGGAGAGGAGTATGGTCTGATGGCATAGGCGGGACTTGTGCATAAATGTAGTTTGACAGATGACAATATGGAAGGGCAAGCACATGTCACAACTGTATTGGCGAGAAGGGAGAAATCCAAGCATTCTGATTGGTTGGGTGAATAGTGTTTCCCACCCAAAGCGAGCAAAGGAAACGCCTATTGGCGTATATATATATATATATATTATAGATATTGATTTATATTTTTTAAAGTTAAATTTATATATATTTTTAATAATTATATATAAATTTAACGTTAAAAAAATATAATCATATATATATGTATATATAATATATATTATATATAATATATATATATATATATATCTATATAATTATCTATATATATATATATTAATATATATATTATAATATATATATATATATATAATATATATATATATAGATATATATATATATATTATATATATATATAATATATATATAATGGTTTATATTTTTTTAAGTTAAATTTATATGTGTGTGTGTTGGGGGATGAGTAAATTTTAAAATTAGGAAATAATATATAGGAAAATAAGGGCAAAGAATTTAAAATAAACAACTTTTAGTGTTTATAAGATGTATACTTTCTATTTTTTTCCTTATTGAAATTTATGTTGTTGAAATTTTTTTTATAGATTCAAATTTGAATTTGGTAACTAGTTTAAACTCAAAGCTACATATTAATTTAGAGATTCAAGTGACCTAAAAAGTGTTTGTACAAGAATTTATGTTAAGGGTTTTGTTTAATATTCAAGATTAAAATATGATAAGCAGGAAGGAGAGGGATTGGAGCAACGTTAATAAGATAAGCAGGAAGCAAGATATTGGAGCAATGTTGGATAATTTTGAAGATTAGTGTAGTCTAAAAATACCCACAAATTAACCGAGAAAATAATGGAAATTCGGGATCATCAATGAAGCCCATTTGTGCATAAATAAGCTCATTTGTGTGGAGTTTTGCGTAAACTACAACCTCCCCAGTTTGCTTAACAATACTTTGCAAAGCTTCGACCATTGACAACAAATTTCAAGAATGCATTTCTTTATAGCCATGACGGAGCATTTTGCGATTAACTCCGGTGTAAATTAACTTGTAGTCTGCATCTTCAAGACATAAAAAAAAATATAAACAATGAAAGTTTCTTTACAAAATAAACCCTTACCGAAATAAAAATTCCATGATGGTAGCTACGATGAAGTTGAAATGTAAAAGAAATATCAACTGCAATGTTAGCTATAGTCTTCAAGTACATGCTGGGGCGTTAGGTGCTTGATCGAGTACATTACTGCAGATGAAGAGTATGGGAAGAGGATAAAAGTTCATGATGTCCTTGGCGACATGGCGATTCTCATAGGGAAAAGAGAGGAACACTATTTGTTTGCCAGGAATCACCATCTGAAAATCTTTTGAGACTAAGAGACAATAAATTGCAAAATAATCTCACTTGGCCAGAATGAGATTCATGATAGCACAACTCTCAGAGTTCTCGTCATGGTTGATTTTGGTATTGCTCTGCATGTGGAGCCTGCCACCCAGTTACCATTCACCGGGCGAACCAACCAATTATTTCAGACCAATCCAATGCGTTACAATATGTTGTTAATTGTTGTTTTCATAATAGAACCATTAATGGGTCTAGTGATACACGTTTGGAATGGAATATATAATCGGTATAGTGGTATAGTCTGGATACCACTATCCGTGTAATTCCACTGGAATATTTGAGTATTTGATGTTAATATTTTGCGGAGTCATTCAAGTAGATTCCCTACAGAAGGAGCTCGTTAAACGAATGAACTTCCTACGTGGCGCCTCCTGATTCATCTTTTATCTGCTCTAAATGGAATTATGTTGCCATGAATGCGAGAGCAGATCAGCGCACAATGAAAATAGAGTGTGGGTTGCGAACTCTGCATAGAGCTTGTTTCAATTTTGCGGAGCTCCGCAATCTACATGGAATTTCAATGTTTTTATTATCAGACTCACAAACAAATTTATTAAATGGAAGCAGAGATCAAAAATGCAGTTTCCATGGGTTTTAGTTACTTCCACGTGTCCTAGATTAACAGATTCGATGGCAGCGATTTAACTATTTTGCGAAGTATCAATTCAAATATGTGAGCCTGTAAAATAAGTAATTTCTTTGATGAAATTCATAAATGGGTTTTGTTTTATTTAATTGTAAGATCATTTGTTATAATGGTCATATTCTTCTTCATCGTCTGTATAATGAGTTCTTTGAAAGGAAGCATCATGGTTGGGTATTGCGAAACTTGAATACTACCAATTTTGACATGAATATGAACATGGAGAGTATGAAAACAAGTCTTTCCATGGTTTTGATTGAGTGAATTTGATACACTAAATTGAAAATTGTTGTTAGTTATATGACTCGCATCAATTTGTTCAATTGGTTTCTAAATCCATTTTTCAATGAGCTTCAAATCTACATCAAACTTATTAATAACTTTGTTTTCAACTTTTTCGTCCATGCTATTATGAACACCTGCATATTCAAAAACAATGTTAAAAGCATCTTTATTATGCTCTTCAGTGAGAGCTTCTACCTCTTCCTTCTCTACCTTGTTTTCCACTACATGGAAGTTGTCTTCCACTATTATGTTATTGGTGGATATTCTCATCAAAAACTCTTCAATCACTTTATCCTCTTCTTGTTCATCATTTGATGCTAGATCATGTATTGTTTCATGAGAAGTTCCAACTGCTTCATATCTTGTTGCTACATTGGCATCCTTAACCTTCAATTCTTCATCAAACATGGTGCTTACCTTATTTCCACAATCAATCCTTGTTTCAAAAAAGAAACCAGACATAACATCAACCTAATGTTCATCCACACTATGGTGGGTTATCCGAGCATGCATGTGCTCATTGACAATTTTAACTTCATCAAATCCATTAGTTGTGGCTAGATGCATCAATTCACATCTCACTTTGCAATCATCATCCACATGTGTTTTGTCAAAGTGGGATTCACATCATCTACTCCATCCACATTATAGTGGAGTCCTTGAGCATTTATATGCTCTTTCTCTGCTTCACATACAAAGCCTTATGCTTCTCTCTCTGCAATCTTTATTGCATCTTCCTCATCCATATGCATGCTTGCATAATGGTTTTCAATTTTATGGTCTTGACAACCATAATCCACTTTTGCATGGGATTCTTCAACTTTGTTGTGTTTTCAAAGTCTTTCTCATCTAATGTTAGATCTACATTTGAGTTCTCTACTTGTGACATAACCTGTTGTTGTATGTCACTCCCCCTTGCACCAAATTCCTCTTCCAATATCTTCCATGCTTCCTTGGAATTTGTAGTTTTTTCTACCTTTCACATAATCATTTCATCCATTGCTTGATGAATGAAACTCAAAGCTAGGGCATCAATGAACATAGTAGGTGGTAGCAGATCCACACTACATCAATCAACTTCAATTTCTTCTCTATCTCTTGCTAGACTTCTCAGTTCCTCGGTTCCGGCCTGAACCTATCTAAACACGGCAACAATCTCCACCTATTCTTTTCATTTTATTTTCTTAGTTTTCTTCAGTCGCGCTTTGTTAATCATGAATCTTATAGCCTTTTCCCTGATTGCATAAGTCTATCTTCCATATCGCTCCCAAAAAAATATATGATTTTCAATATGTGTCCCCATAAGGCACAATCTTCACCCACAAAACTATCATGCTTGAAAAACATCAAATAATTGCAAATAGATTCTCCTTTACAAGGCCCTAAACTCTCTTGTTCAATTAAAAAAACTTTCGGCAAAACCTCCTTTCCAAAAAAATATTTTTTCTTATCATAAGCCTTAATAATTTCAAACCCTTCAACATTTTATGGCCCTTTAAACTTTTAAAAAAAAATTACACTTGGCCACCTGACTTTGAAGAATAAACCTTTTGGAATGATCTTTATTTTAACCACTTTTGAGCTTTTAAAAGACTTTAACCTACTTCAACCTCAAATAAACTATATTTTCACATATTCATGAAAAGAAAAGCTGAAGCGAAATGCGCAACGTCAAGTCCCTCTTGTCCACATTGAAAACTAGTGATAAGCGCGATGTAGCGACTAGATATTCAGTTCCAGTTGCCCAACTTAAATTCATTATTCTTAGCAGTGGAGCAAGCGAAGGAGGTTAATATGGAGTAGGTGAAACATGCAACGTCAAGCCTCGCTTGTCCACATTGAAGGCTAGCACTCGTGTCTTCCAAAATATCATGTCTCTAAAGACCTTCACAGTGAAAACTTATAATGTACGAAGGATAGATAGTTTCGAAATCCGAATTGAGCAATCATTCTGACCACTTCTGCCAGATGTTTCCTCCAAAACTTAGAACCAGTAGGCCTCAAGAGGCCACTTTTGGGGATAAGAACCCATAATATCATGAGGGTTATCGGTTAACGACCCATAATACTCATGTCTAACAAAGTCGTGTGGATGTTGGGAAGTGGAGCTTCGCCTTCCAGTATTTGACAAACATATTGCATTTCCAAGTTTCTTTCTGGCTTTGGATTACAACATAACAACCCCAAATTTAGCACCTTGTCCATCTCCACCACATCATATCACTTCCCCATCTTTGGACCTGCTGCTTCCACCAGGTTCCCTTCTGTGCAACTCCTACACCCACTCGATCAAAATCATCTTCTCAACCTCCGTTAATGGATCCACATTGCTTCCCTTGCAGGCCACCTCCAACAGCAAAACCCCAAAGCTGAACACGTCCGAGCTGGGAGTGGAATTCCCCTTGTTTATTATCTCTGGCGCTATGTACCCCATTGTTCCCAGCACATGAGCCTTCTGCGGATTCTCGTTGTGATCATATAGCAAAACCAAACCGAACTCACCGAGTCACCCGTTGAATTCTGAATCTAGTAGGATGTTGCTTGACTTGACACGCCAATGTGTCACCTATGACCAGGAGAAGGGATGGAAGGTAATGGCCTTAAATCTACAAAACAAGAGCCTCTCTGGTTCAATCCCACTATAATTGAGCAACCTCCACCTCTTGGCATCGGTCAACCTTCCTACAATAGATTTTTGGGCTCCATCCCTTCTTCCCTCTTCAGAGGATCCAATTCCTCACTATCAACTCTCTTGCTTTCCCACAACCATATCACTGGCACTCTTCCCACCACCCTCTTCAATTCCATTGTTATTCACTATCTTGACTTCTGGTTCAACAACTTCATCAGCTTCGTTCCTCCTCGACTTGCCTCGCTGTCCAATCTCAACCTCTGCCAGAACAACTTTGAACCACTTTCTCTATCTAATTGCAAAAATCTTATTGTCCTAGATTTGTGTTTGAATCTTTTACTGAACAGAACTATACATGCAAAGTTGGGTTTCCTGTCTAGATTAGAAAACCTGTGTTTAGATGTTAATGACCTCACTGAAACGATTCCCACATCGATTCCTTCCAACTGTATTCTATTGAGGGTGTTAATGGTTGAAACAACCGCATGTCTGGTGCAATCCTTGCTGAATTGGGGAAATTGTGATACCTGGAAAGACTTTACATAGAACTGGCCAACTTCCAAGTTCTAATCCCTAACGTTCCTGGGAACATTACAACACTCAAAGTGTTCTCCCTTTATGGTAACTCTCTAGCGGGAACAATACCCAGATCTTGGACAACTCTCTAATGTTAATGATTTTGTGATAATATCCAATTTCCTCACGGGCTCTCTTTCAACGAAGCTTGGAAATATTACCTACATCTAGTACGTGTAGCTGCGAGACATTTTTCACACAAGAAGAATAACCAGCAATTATGGCCATTTAAAATCGGAGACCAAATTCCAAGCACAAGGCAACAATTTGAGCGGATGGATTCCTACAGAGTTAGGCAACTTCTCCAACTTGGCCCAGCTTTGGCTCCACAGAAATCGACTCAGTGGTCCTATACTTGAAGAGGTAGGACACCGGTTGACTCAGCTTGCCAACTTGTATCTCGACCACAACCAGTTGAGCAGTACAATACCAGATAGCCTCTCTAACTGCATTGGTATGCAAGACTTGAATCTCAACTACAATCGGCTGGAAGGTAACATACCCCCTAGTGTTGTGAATCTAAGGCATATAATACAATCATTTTCTATGCCACATAATGTGCTCACAGGAAACATTCCCATCAAGATCGGAGGCATGATGCTTGTTACCAACATAAACTTTGCAGGGAATCTGCTAAGTGGTGAGATTCCCAGCAATATGAGAAGCTGCATGGAGATTCTGCATCTCAACCTTTTCGGCAACCGATTTGAGGGACAAGTTCCCCTATGGCTTCGACCCATGGTCACTCTTACCGATTTGGATCTTTCAAACAATGAGTTTTCTGGTTCGATTCCACCTTACCTTGGGGACATGGCTACTCTTCGTTGTCTAAATGTGTCCTACAACCATCTGTCCAGCCCAATTCCAGACAAGGGTGTCTTCTAAAATCTTACGACAGCTTATTTTCTTGGAAACAAAGGGGGCCAATCCTCGCTATACATCGCCCTGTAGCTTCCAGCCCTTCCTCATCCCCGAGACTTAGCAAAACCAAGAAATTATCCATCATCTTCTTTGTCGTTGCTTTTGGCAGGGTCATCACCGATGCATCATTACTTTGTGTTATCCGTACCTGAGCCAAGTCGAACAAGGGAAATCATGTGACTTCTGCTAGAATCGCAGACAAGCCCAACCCCATAAAAACGATGACCACATCCGAGCTATCTGATGCAACTGGAAGATTCAACGTCACACGGGCGGAGATAATGATTCCCTAAGTAAGGGAATCTAGGAATCTGACATGGCAGCCGATGAATCTAGGAAAAGTGTCGTGAGCTAAAGCCTCACAATAAAAATCCTTCCGCTTAAATACATTTTCTTTAAATCTCAGCCTTATGAATAATTTTGCCCATATAACTTTAAAATAAAAATAAAAATAAAAATAAAACTCCTTTCCAAATCACATGCATGGGTACTTTTTTGACTTTTCATACTCTAAACTTTCAAACTTGTAATATTCATCTGCAGAGTGGGGTTTGTGGGCGGCTCTTTTTGAAGGACGGTTGACTTTCCACTATGGCCATGTTACTCAAAACAATCAGCGACATGTTTAAATCGAAGGGAACAGTTGTGCGGCTGTCGACTCTGACTATGACAATGAGGGTTTTGATAACTCTTAACTGAGGTTTCCCATAGTTCTTTTGCCCTTTTTCTAATATCTCACAGGGTGCACCCATAACATAGCTAACTTGAGCAAATAACCCAAATTTTGATAGAATGGAATTTTGATCAAATTGTCCCAGTTTTTGCACTAACAAAATGCGGATTTTGCACCACCTTGCACACATTTAATTCCTTAACAGTGCGATAATTTTGTAATGCAATTTTTTTTAAATTGTCAGCATTTTTCACTTGCCCCCTTCTCATCGGCTCTGCATACACCACCGATTTTGTGATCCTTCCTCGACTTTGATATCAATTTGTTGGAAAGGGAGAGGAGGTAAGACACAAAATAACATAAATATGCATGCACTCTAAATTTGTCTTTTCCCAAAATATAACTTAACTCAAACTTACTCGACACTGATTCTCCTAAATTTATCCAACTACGACATGTGAGAGTAATTACAATTTCAAACCAAATTAAGAGTTTGGGGAGAAGGATAAGACGTTAAAATAAAACAATATTTTAGCTCAATCTTGGAGCCCTTAGGAGGTGACCTAAAAGTATCATTTAGATGACTACGGAGAATGATGAGACGTTTGGTTAATATTCGATTTTTGTGAAGATGTTGTTTAATTACTATGTGCTTCCAAATTAGTTCATGCTTTACTCAATGTGACATTATGCTACCATAAATGCGAGTGCAGGCAGCTCCAACTACGTGGAATGTGGAGGAATTTCATTTTGCAGAATACAAAGGTCCCTTCGTACAGGGACGGAATTTGACAAGCAAATTGCCCGTTATGGGGTGATTTGTCCGTCAAATACAGAGAAGAAAATTGCAAAACTGTCAAGTTCTTTTATTGAAATTATTAACACTAGTGAGAGGTGTGAAAACGGTCAAATTTAATAGATGTGTCTGTTTTGAAATTTCAACCCTGCCTTGACACCAGACAATGACGTCCATTGTCTTCCTCTGCATACTTCCTCCGCATAGTGAATACCCTTTATTTTTGTGAGTCCTACTAAATTTTTGCAACGTGGTTTCTTCGATGAAAACTTCTATGCATTGGAACTTGTAAAATAAAACACTAGATAAGTAATTTTTTAGTTGACTAGGTTTCTAATATGCTAAGCGAAAACACACTTGGCTACCTAGAAGATCCACATGCACTTATGTTATCAATGTGCTCAAGTGTACTTGTATTGTGACTAGCAATTGCCCCAGATGTTGCAAAGGAAACGACGTAAGGCATAAATTCAAGAAAAATCATGACAGAAGATCATAAATTCAAGAAAATCATGACAGAAGATCACTGAATATATTCAAATCTAGTAAATAAAGAGAAATCACTTACATAATGCCAAATTTACAGATTCTATAACATTAGATTGCCTTTCAATCTTCAAAGATGCCATTTAAGGGTTCAAATAGGAAATATTTGATAAAAAAGATGCTCTTTTCAATATTGAACTATCTCACTTGATCAAAATCTTACAGTCTTTTACCACTTTCTCTTAAGGTGATTGAATTTTCCTTTTCTTGTGCTTCTTCAAATCTTTTGGGAATTTGAATTGGTTTGTGACATATGAAGTTTATTCAAAGTTTTTTCCCAATGCTTCAAGCAAATAATTTTCAATTTTTGCTTCACATTGTTCAATCGAGATTCTTTGGAAAAGTTATGAGCCTACACCATGCCTAACGGGGATCCATCTTGGCTAAAATAAGGAAAAGTTATTGTTGGTCACTTTAATTACTTACTAATTAAATAGTCGAGTGCCACATAAATTGTCAACCCGGGAAAGTTCGATTATTTCAAAGGCAACTACGTACTGTATGTACTCAATTTTAATAGCACTAAAAGCTGTAGTATAAATAAATCACACCCTGTTAAATATTTACTCTGTGTTACAGCAACTATACTCTATTGCAGATATCTAATAAGAGATGGATATTTAATTAGAAAGAATAAATCTAAAAAAGAAAACAATGGTTGTTTTGTAACAAAGGATCAGGACCCTATCCCCACAGTAGGAACCTTCAGCACCTACCTCTGTTATCCAGTTCACCAATTCACTCCTTAAACCAAATAGCATCAATCGATTAAAAGAGAAACAGAGTTTCAGCAAAAGTAAAATAACATCCAGAAATAGTACTTGTTAACAAGGTATGAACAGAAATCACACTTAACACACAACAGAAAGAGAATGGGTGAATCTTGTGATGAAGGTGGGCCCTGTCCTTCTCACAAGATTCCCCAGGACACAAAAACTAAGATGAGGTACTCTGAACAAAACTCTATTCATTCATCAATATACCATATTACAGAAAAGATTCAGTCTCGTTCCTTCAACTACAATCCCTGTCTTACAGCTTGTTCATCCCCCCTTCTAATGTAGATGTCTCCTCTTTATAGAGGAGACATCTATTACAAAAGATTTACATTATATATTGTAGTTCAACCCTTTATACAAAAATAGGGAAATCAGTTTCCCGTCAACAGAATGTTGTTATACTAATTTATATTATGAACGTTACAACCAATGTAACAGATTCCTCAGTGATCGATCAAGTTCCTTTGTTGTTTTCAAATCTGGTATGCAAATCTCAACTGTCTCCTTGAGATTTGCATGTTGTTCTTGTTGTTTCGGCTTCGAGATTCGCGTGTTGTTCCTGCTATTTCAGCAACCGCAAAAGATAGTCCTACCAGCTTTAGGCAGTTTCAACAATGCGGTCTGCACATCATTCTTTAATTGTTCAGCAACTCAGTCAACTTCAAAGATCAATTATAAAGATAGCATGATTATGTGTTAAATAATTAAACATATAGCAATGAGAAGAGTCACTGTATACCTTTAGAATGATTGGGTCAAAACACTAGCAAGGACTTTCAAATATGGGTTGAACAGGGTAATATTATGACAAAATATAAGGTCAAAGAGAGACAATATGGGGTCCTAACATCCCCCCCAACTGAAAGAATTGCACGTCTTCATGCAACTTCTACTCTGAATCTTAGTCAGAATACTGGGATGAACAGTGCAAATTGCTTATGCAGTAAGTATAGAAAGTGTTGTCAACTATGTCTTTGAACCCTTGGACACTCTGAACTTTTTGCCATGCTGCAAGCTCCTCCTTTTTGGTCAATTTGAACTGAGCCTTGTATTTTTGTCCTGGTAGCCATAGAAGAGGGAAGTGAAAGTGATAACCAATCCATTTCTCAGCACACTGTCGAATACATTTAGCATAGTTAGGTATTCGTGAGATTGCTACCTGAAGATTGAGAGGGTTAAAGGGGTGGTACTCCCTTCTCTCCTTAGGACAATATTCCCAAAATAGATTATTTGCTTTTATGGTCAGAGTTCCCTTAGTTCTGACATAGTGTTGGCAATCCTCCAAGACTGCTGCCTGTAGTTTCCTGATATGGTCAGTCATCCCTGGATCTCGTAGAATTCGTTGATGTTCGGCGATAAAAACAGCGACATTTTGTGGCTCAGCTCGGATCCAGAGAAGACAGTTCTCCTCATTGTGTGTTGCTGACATAAAAGCATTTTGCCAAGTAAGTTGATTAGCCAAGAAAGAAATGAAGGCTTTAATTTGAATATCACCAACGAGAGGAACTAAATTAAGCTTCCTATCTTCAGGCATAGCCTCATTGTGAAGATAGAATTCACATAACAAGTTTTGCTCACTATTAGATGCTTCTGCAAAGGTCTCAATAAACTGCTGAGGTGTAGACACTTGGTGGGGTCGTCCATCTTTGATTGCTTTCACTTGGAGGAACACTACGCGTTCTCTCAAAAACACAGAATAGTTAAAAGATAGTTTCCTAGTGGCAAGTAACCTTTGAACCAAGTCAAAGATAAGGGACAGTCTGGTTTTTAGCTTCTTGTTCTCCTTGTATTGTGGACGAGACTGTTCAAGAACTTCCCAATTTCTATATGCATGGCTGAGCCATAATGACTTCTGTTGCTGAAATGCCTTTCCTTGTGAGAGATCATACTCTGTATTCCATGTGTCCCTCAGTTCTTAAGAACTGGAGGTCTGGGTGTGAGCATTACTGACACATCGAGGTTCAGTCTGGGTGTGAGTATTGCTTACACATCGAGGTTCAGTCTGGGTACATGCAGTCTTAAAAGACTTTGGTACTGGTTTCTGCTCTGTAATAACTAGGGTAGGTCGGGGTGGTTTTATTTCTTCCTCCAAGGTCTTTGAAGACCCTGCTG
Source organism: Pinus taeda (assembly GCA_000404065.3). Lineage (NCBI taxonomy): Eukaryota > Viridiplantae > Streptophyta > Pinopsida > Pinales > Pinaceae > Pinus > Pinus taeda. Next base: position 152,039 of record APFE030415469.1, read on the forward strand.
GTTCTTGTGTAACAGCAGAGTACTCCTTTTTAACTATAACAGGAGGAGATACCGGACTGGATCCAGGCAACAGAACTTCGATTATCTTATAACCGGCTCGAGAATAGAGATCGCCACATTCATTGCACATGTATTCATTGTGTCGATCCTTTTCTGCACTCTTTTCAGCTGCAGATGCTACCTGAGCTAACATGTACAGATTGAGTTCCTTTTCATAAGCTTCCCTTGCCCTTGTTAACTCTTGCTTATAAGCCTCAATTTCAAATTTTAAAAACTCATTTTCTTCCTAAAGGGAGGTTAAAGTAACCGAGCCTTCTGTAGCAGTTGCAGGTTCTAGTGGATGGGAGGATTGTTGTTCGGTGGCAGCTTCATCATTTGCATCCTCAACAGGTGGTTCTTGTGTATCCCCTGTTAAGTCAGTGGCTGGTTTTTGTGTAACAGCCACATCTAGGTCGTCTTGCTTTTGTTTCCCAACAGGTGGTTCTTGTGTAGCACCTGTTAAGTCAGTGGCTGGTTCTTGTGGAGCAGCCACATGCCGTACATCGTCTTGGGTGTCTACTTTATATGAATCAGCAGCTGGTTCTTGTGGAGCAGCTACATCTTTTGAAAAAAATGATGTCACAAAATCGTGAACGCTTTGCATTTCGGCACCCGAGGGTGAGGAAGGTGAGGGTTCAGGGCTAGGCAGAGTACGGGATTTTAGGATGATAGGTGGGGAATTTGGGGTAATGGCCTCAGTTGCTGCAGACGTCCTTGTTCGTCGTCGAGGTAAGGAAGCAGGAAAAACAGTGGTTTTTCTCTTACGAGCACTTTTCCTCAGGGTAGGGGGATGATCAGAAATAGCGGCTTCCTTAATTTAGGCCCTCGTTCTTCTCTTTAGTGGGGTTGCAGCTTTCTCTTGTCTTTTCCTTTTGAACATAATAATGGGGGTATTGTCATCCAAACTATCGGTGGGAATATGGACGATGGGAGTGGATGATTCAGCTTCACTAAGGGGTGGGGTCTATTGCGGATTTTCAGTGCTCAATTGGGGTGTTTCAGCTACTGGTTGCTGATTTTCGGCAGCTTGCTGGGGGTTTTCTTCTGCTGGTTGAAGGATTTCAGAAGCTTGCTGGGGAGGGTTGTTAAGGGGAGGGGGATTGTGCAGGGAAAATCCTCTATGAATTAAGAGTTGAACCAAACGATGGTGTGCAAGGGAGAGGAGTGGGTGCCTTGCATTCACGGAATAGTGTGCCATATTTTTTAGACAACCAAGCAGATAGTATGGCATATTTCTTGAACGGCCATGTCTTAAATGATTCAATAAAACAAATTTGTGCTGGTAGACTACTTGATAACGTCCCTCGGAGGTGAAGTAGTGCTTAACGAACTTTGTAACCTTCGGCCATGGCGGTGGTAGTGAACGAACTGCAACACCCCTGCCTTTAAGTTCGACGCGCTCCCTTGGTAGCAGGAAATCTTGTTGTGCTTTGAGAATGAGGTGTTTCCGGCTGAACCAACGAGTACCATTCGTTGGTAACCCTGAAACCTACGCTATATCCTCCTCTGTTACTGGAATTCGCACTCCTTGAACAGTAGAGTATCCTTCCCTCAAATTGCATGCGAATTCTAGAACTTGCTGAGAATCAAAATCCGGAAGCCTTCGGAAATAGTCCACCCATCCTGCTCGTAGAAAGATTTGGTATGCCTCCTGGTAAAGTTCCAATAACGTCGTTGAGCCAAGTTCATGTCTAACAGCATTTCCTCCCATAGTTACTGGTTCAACAAAATGCAGAGTGCAGAGCCGAGTTGCCGCAGTCGAAACAGAGTAGGATGTTGCAAATGAAGTTATGACACGATAAGACACAAACGGGGTGACGAGACACTGCCGCGAGAAGTAAGAAATGACGGTAATTGGCGTATCATGTAATGATTGCAATATTTCGGCATTCCCCCCCAACTGCAGATAGAATAATATGCTTGAAGGTACAGTGATTTCGGCAATCATATCAATATCTTCTCATTAACTAAAATTTAATATTTACACATAAACACGCATACCTTTACATTTTACCTTTAGTTGTTGCATGAAAAATATAATCTCGTCATTAATAGATCGATGATGGTCATAAAAAAGGGTTTATAAAGTATGAGGGTTTTTATACAAAAGGTTTTCTTATTCACGAGAAGTAATAGTGAAGGAACATAATTATTGGGATGAATGGCTGATTCCTTTAATGAAGAGTGATATGTATCCATAGAAAGTAATGGTTCATTCTCGGGAAAAATGGGAAAATTGGTGCTTCTTAGGAAAAATGGAAAAGATTGGTGTTTCAGCACTGGGAAATGTTGTTTCAACAACGGGAAATGGTGTTTCAGCAACGGAAAATGGTGGGAAAATGTTGTTGAAGGGAAGTGAGGGGGAATGAATTATGATTTGAAGTGAAATGGCAATGTTTCCCAAGCCGAAGCTTGATCCTTCCTGTATTGAAATTGTTCTTCTCAACCATCCTCTGAAGCTAAGATCTACAAAATAGTTAATTGTAACATGGCAACCCTTGACAGGGATTATTAGTTAAGAAATCTAACCTAAAAAATAAATATATAAATAGAAAAACTAAATGCAATGAGGGATAGCAGACTCCCCCAAAAAGACATAATGTATATATGTCATACAAGTGGCTTTGAAATCCTCTTTAGAAATAGGTTGTTGATACAAACGTAGCCGATACGCATTCACTAACAATGGTGTTCTAGAATCATCAATTGTTAGGAGTCTGACTATTCCATTTGGGAAAACAGTATCTACTTCATAAGGTCCTAGCCACCTTATTCTTAATTTACCTTGAAAATTTTCAAAACGGGAGTCATACAGTAGAGCCCAATTACCCTTTTGGAACTGCTTATGCTTAATGGTTTTATCATGCCACCTGGTTCTTTGCTATTGTATCATAGTTGTTTGATGGATGGCATCCAACCTCTTTTCATCCAATTCTGAAGTTGTTGCAGCCTAGCTGTCTGTGCATCAGTTAAGCAAGGTTAACAGCTAAAGTGGTCCTTAAGGTTTTTATTTCAAATTCCACAGGAAAAATAGCACTTTTACCATAAACTAATTCATAAGGTGAAAAACCCGTAGTATTCCTCCAAGTAGTTCTATAAGCCCATAATGTTTTTGGCAACCTTTGAAACCAATCCCTTCTATTCTCCTTTACCGTTTTTGTTAAAATGGCTTCTATGACTTTATTTGTACTTTCCACCTGCCCATTGGCCTGGGGGTGATAAGGCATAGTCATTTTATGCTTAATGTGATATTTCTGAAGTGTATCTTTAAAGCCATGAGAGTTGAAGGGAGGTCCTCCATCTGTGACTAGTTCTCTAGGCAATCCAAACCTAACAAAGATTTCTTCAAATAAAAAGGTTAAAGCAGATTCTTCATTAGCTCTAAGGAGTGTCTTAGCTTCCACCCATTTAGTCATATAATCTGTGCAAACCAGTATATAAACTCTTTGATTGGATGGAGGGTTGATGGGACCTATGAAATCTAGAGCCCATCTTTCAAAAGGTTCAAGTATTACCTGGGGGTTTAGTGGCATTTCATCCCTGTGATTAGGTTGGCCCATTCTCTGACAGATATCACAGGCCCTAACATATTTCTTTGCATCCTTGAAAAGTGAGGGCCGATAATAACCCACTCTAATAACCTTATGTGTTGTTCTTTTATCAGCAAAATGCCCTCCACAAGGGCCATCATGACAAGCCTTCAATATATCATAAACTTCATCTTCTCTGATGCATCTCCAAATTTCCTGATCAAGTCCTGTGCGAAAAACACACCCACTTATCCAGTTGTACTTGGCACTTTGCTGAATGATCTTTCTTTTCTCTTTGTGTGACAGGTGTGATGGTAGCTTCCCTGCAACTAAATAATTGGCAATGTCTGCATACCAAGGTGAGTGGGTAGATACTGCAAATAAATATTCATCAGGAAAGGAATTATGTACTGGAATGTTCTCATCAGTTTTGATCTGAGAAAAGAATCAGCAACTACATTTTCTTTACCTGGTCGATCTACAATTGTAATATCAAATTCTTGTAGTAATAATAACCATCTGGTAACTCGAGCATTTGTAACTGATTTGTTCATTAAATACTTAATGGTCGAGTGATCAGTACGAACAAAAGCAGTGTAACCGGTAATATAATGTCGAAACATATTAATAGCATAAATGACTGCTAAAAATTCCTTTTCGGTAATTGTGTAAATTAAGTTCAGCAGGGGTCATATTTTTACTAATAAAATAGATAGCATAAGGAAGATTGTTTTCTTCTTGACCCAAGACAACTCCAACTGCAGTATCTGAAGCATCAGAGGATATATGAAAGGGGAGTGCCCAATCAGGTCCTCTTAAGATAGGAGCTGTAGACAATTGATGTTTAAATTCATTAAATGCTTTTTGACAACCATCAGTCCACTTGAATTCAGCATTTTTCATAAGTAACACAAACAAAGGAGAAGCTATTTTAGAAAAATCCCTGATAAATCTTCTATAATATCCGGCATGTCCTAAAAAACTTCTTACATCACTTTGTGTTTTAGGGATAGGAAGAGTCTGAATTACCTGCACTTTAGCTGGATCAATTTAAATTCCTAGGAATGAGATGAAGTGTCCCAATACAATTCCTTGATTCATCATCATATGGCATTTTTCAGTACTTAAGGCAAGATGAGCTTCTATACATTGTTTAAGTACTTTCTCAAGGTTTTGTAATGCATCTTCAAAAGTCACACCATAAGGAGTAAATTCATCCATAAATATTTCTAAGGAGTCATTAAGCATATCAGAGAAAATTCCTATCGTTTCTCTTTGAAATGTTGTTGGAGCATTACATAGCCCAAATGGAAGAACTCTATAGGAAAAAGTCCCCCATGGACTAGTAAAAGTGGTCTTGTCTTAGTCTTGGGGTGCAATCTTGATCTGGTTATATCCGCTAAATCCATCCAAAAAGGAAAAGAATCTCTTTCCTGACAAATTATCTAGCACCTGGTCAATAAATGGTAAGGGGAAATGATCTTTCTGAGTGGCTTTATTTAGAGCTCTATAATCCACACACACTCTCCATTTCCCATTTTTCTTAGGTACAATCACTAATGGAGAAACCCATTCACTATCAGATATAGGATATATAAATCCTGCATTCAGCAATTTTTGAAGTTCTTCTTTCACAATTTCCCTTAAATTTGGATTCATTCGTCGCTAGGGTTGACAAACTGGGTGAGACCCCTCTTTGATATAAATACGATGAGTACATAATTCAGGAGAGATTCCCTTCATATCTGTGTAGTCCCATGCGAATGCTTCCTTATTCTCACAAAGTAACTTTATTAACTGTTGTGTTTCAGCATCTGTTAGGTTAGGGTTTATATTTAATGTTTTGCCAGGCTCGATTTCTACTGTTATACTCTTGGAGGAGATATCAGCTGATGTCTAAGATGAATTTTCAGTTTTAAGGTTTTGCTGGGATTCAGGTTCCAAGATTGTAGTCAAGTGATCATGTGTTTCAGAGTTAACCGAAGAAGGTTCAGAAATAAAATTACTAATTAGTTCATCCTCGGTTGTATCTTTAAAAGTTAAGGCTTGTCCAACGGTCAAGATGGGTTGGGTCTCATCATCCTCATAGTCTAACCATACAGAGTTATCATTGTTAATCATAGGTGTAGCATCAGGGTAAAGAGTAAGCTGCTTGGTTTCACATCCGTTAGAAATTGTCATTGAACTTGATCTATAGCTGATGAAGGCATCTGTTGTAGCCAGCCAAGGTCTCCCTAAAATCAATGGATGTCCCCCCAACTTTGTTTTAGTCTGTAATACAACAAAATCAGCTGGGTAGTTCCAAGATTCGACTGAAATTATCAAGTCTTCAATAACTCCTTCTGGTTTGATTGTGGAACGGTCAGCTAGTTCTAGAATGGTTGGGGTTTCCCTAATTACATTCTTTAACGGTAATAACTGTGCAGTTTCAAGTGTCATAATATTTATAGCAACACTTAGATCTACTAGAACTCTGGAAACAAAAATTTTTCCAACCTGTATTGTAACTGTAGGATGACCAGGGTCACCATATTTCACAGGAGGGGTTTTTCCTGACATTAAAGCAGCTAGATCACCCATCACATGAACTGTGAGGGGATCTTTAGCTTTTCTTACAGGTTTCTTAATGCAAATGTCTCTAACAGTTCTAGCATAAATTGGTACATCTCTAAGTGCTTGTAAGAGTGGAATTTTAACATACAGATTCTGCAATTCTCCTAAGAGGTTAAAAGCAAGTGGCTCAAGTGTCTTGGTAAGAGCCAGACGTTCAGGGAATGGCAGCTCTATTGTTTTAGTAGTTTTACTAGAGGATGACTCAATTGTTCCAGCATTGTTATTAGATGGCTTTTCTTTTCCTGTCTCCTATTTATCAGAGTCAAAAGAAGTAATGTCATCAATAATGGGTTCAACTATTCTCTCAGAGCGCAAATGAATATCATTACATTGCATAGGGAAAACAGGTTGCTTTTGATTATCAATGAACTGTAGAGCTTTATTATTATTAGGGTTGGGGTTCGGTTGCACAGGCAGCTGGGGTCTCATTGTCTGGTTATTCGGTGGAGCATTTGATGGCAGGGAGAGAGATTGCTGATACTGGGGAAATTGGTTTGGAAATGGGATTTGCTGAGCTGTCCAGTTTGGGTTCGATTGATTAAAATAAGATTGATGTAGAGCCCAGGGATTCCATATTGTAGGATTGACAAAGGGAGGGTTTGGTTGCTGCATGGGTGGGAAGTTCATTTGGTTGAAGGGTGGGTATTGCATTTGATTCAAGGGCGGGTAATTTGCTTAAAAAGGAGGATGATTATTCCAACGATTAAATGGCATATTAGAATTCGTACCTTGTCCTCGTGGTTTCCATTGCCTCCTCTGTGTCAACAAATAAACTGCTTCAGCTTCTTCTTCAGTTGGTTGCAGTGCTGCTTTTATTCCTGGTAAAGAAGGGCATTGTTGAGTCTCATGGTCCTTCTCGCAAATAGTGCAAATTGGTACCTTGTCCAGTGGGCATTCCCTTAGTGGGTGTTTTTCTCTGCATTTAGAGCAGAAAATAGCCAAAGCAGCTTCTGCCTCTGCATGCTTCTTTTTAACCTGCAAGGTATCAATTTGCGAAGAAAAAGAGCTTAACATTTCAGTTTTAAATTCTTCAAGTAAGTTACCTATTTCAGCCCGTGTTGCTCCTCCACTAGCTGATTTCTAGACTCTTGAGTATGTACTATCTCTGCTTTTTGGTCTATTTGCTGCTCCTCTTGAACATCTCTTACAGAGGTTGACAATCTCGTCATATGATTCATTGGATATATCCTCTTTTCCAAGCATATTCAACATGTCTAAGCAGTCATCTCGTACCCCTTTTAACAGTATTGACTTAAGAATATCCTTACTCATATTCAGACGATCAGATCGCTGCAAATTATATTGTAATATTTCCACGAAATCCTCCAGTTTTTCGTCCTCCTTCTAAATTGTCTTAAATAATTCCTCCTTCCTTTCTCTTGTTCGGCAATAGTCTTGGTATTTGGCCAAGAATTTTTCTTTCATTTGATCCCATGTTGTGATCACATGTCTTCCCAGGCTCATGAACCACCTTAGTGCATTTCCTTTTAATGTTGCTAGAAATAACTTAACTTTTGAGAATTAGTAACATAATCATAACTCCTACATAATATATCAAACTCAAACAGAAATTCATCAGGGTCTTTAGATGATAAACCATGGAAATTAGTTAGGGTTGAGAGTGGGATGTTCTTCATAGGAGTTGCCCCTCTTGGAATATCTCCAATAGGGAATTCCAAGGTGGAAAGGGAATTTTCTCCCCCTCCTTCTCTTCGTCCCCCACCAACGGGTCCCTCATTGTTCCCGTCCATTGGTTGTTCCCCTGTTTCACTTGCTCGGTCTTCAGCGCTTTCTGTTGGGCTCTCAATGTCCTGAACGGGTTCCTCAACTTCAATATATTCTATTGGTTCTTCAACTTCAATATCTTCTATTGGTTCTTCAATATCTTCCACTGACTCCTCGATTTGTTCTACTGTCTCTTCGGCCCTTTCTGGTCCCAATACTCCCTCCGTTTCGTAATCCATCTGGAGAGGGCGCCAAATATGTGGCTTCCGAGAGCTTATTTTCTGAGATGTTTCAGCTTTTGAAATAATGTCGTCAATGAAAGTTTTCCTTCCTCCTCTGCCTTAGCCCCTGCCGCCTGTAGGGTTAGTTTTCCTGCATCCTTTCATGCATCCTGTACATCTAAAAGGAAATCATTAATGCTCTTAAAATCTTCGGTCACCTTCCCCGGCAACGGCGCCAAAATGTTGGTCACTTTAATTGCTTACTAATTAAACAGTCGAGTGCCACATAAACTGTCAACCCGGGAAAGTCTGATTATTTCAAAGGCAACTACGTACTGTATGTACTGAATTTTAATAGCACTAAAAGTTGTAGTATAAATAAATCACACCCTGTTAAATCTTTACTCTATGTGACAGTAACTATACTTTATTGCAGATATCTAATAAGAGATGGATATTTAATCAGAAAGAATAAATCTGCAAAAGAAAACAATGGTTGTTCTGTAACAAAGGATCAGAACCCTATCCCCAGAGTAGGAACCTTAAGCACCCACCTCTGTTATCCAATTCACCAATTCACTCCATAAACCTAATCACCAGTGAGGCACTCATGAAATAGCATCAATCGATTAAAAGAGAAACAGAGTTTCAGCAAAAGTAAAAAAACATCCAGAAACGTACTTGTAACAAGGTATGAACAGAATCACACTTAACAACAACAAAAAAGAAAATGGGTGAATCTGGTGATGAAGGTGGGCCCCCGGTCCTCCCACAAGATTCCCCAGGACACAAAAAACTAAATGAGTACTCAGAACAAAACCTATTCATTCATCAATATAACCATTATAGAAAAGATTTAGTCTCATTCCTCAACTACAATCCCTGTTGTTACAGTTGTTCATCCCCCCTTCTAATGTAGATGTCTCCTCTTTATAGAGGAGACATCTATTACAAAAGATTTACATTATAGATTCTAGTTCAACCCTTTATACAAAAATAGGGAAATCAGTTTCCCGTCAACAGAATGTTGTTACAGTAATTTAGATTATGAATGTTACAACCAATGTAATAGCTTCCTCAGTGATCGATCAGGTTCCTTTGTTGTTGTCATATCTGGTATGCAAATCTCAACTATCTCCTTGAGATTTACATAATGTTCTTGCTGTTTCAGCTTCGAGATTCGCGTGATATTCATGTTGTTTCAGCAACTACAAAAGATAGTCCTACCAGCTTTAGGCAGTTTCAACAATGCGGTCTGCACATCATTCTTTAATTGTTCAGCAACTCAGTCAACTTCAAAGATCAATTATAAAGATGGCATGATTATGTGTTAAATAATTAAACATATAGCAATGAGAAGAGTCACTGTATCCCTTTAGAATGATTGAGTCAAAACACTAGCAAGGACTTTCAAATATGGGTTGAAAAGGGTAATATTATGACAAAATAT
>APFE030415472.1:2019-21179 GCA_000404065.3 Pinus taeda
CCCATATTGTTATTATTGTGCCCTATAGAATCCCTCTATTGTTATTTTTGTGGCTTTATATTATTAATGTTAGGTCGGCTGGTTTATATTGTGACTCCTTAGACTCCTATATATAGAAAGGAGGTTTTGTCATTTGAATCATCCAAGAATTGTTCATTTATGTAATGTAAAGGAGGTTGCCCCCTCGAAGAGGCTGAATTCTAAGGCGTTGATCTATCTTTTCTATCTTTTTTGAGCTGGTTTCATAACAGACAATTTCAAGAGAATTCTTGTGAGATAGTTAATTAATGCCCTCCCACAAAACCCATGTCGTGGATTTGGTAAATCCGATTCCATTCACCGAGAAATCACAACCGAAGTTGACCCTCTAGAAACCTACGTGAATCTGTTCTTCAGGGTTTATCTTTGTGTAATCGATTCACCATCCAAATGTACCTTGTATGCCTACATATGGTTCACTCGACACCTGTGCATTTGTTATCATGGCATATCTATCCAATTTTGATCTGATCTACAAGTGTAAATTCAGATGACAGGTAACAAGATTGAAACACCTGCATGTTGTTTTTGTGCACACAAACAGGGGTTTTATCCCACATTGGTGGGATGAACATGTTTTACGGTTTTAATATACACCATATATTCCCCATTTAAATAACATGTTGAGAATTATATTCCTCTTCCGAGCTTGGTTTGGCACTAAGAGTGTTCGGTTATAACTCTAACTTGGCATGTGAAATGTGGGCTTTTTTAGTGGTGACTCTAAAAATCTGGTGGTTTCTTTTTTCAGTGGCAACGCTAAATCTAAAGGTGAAATGGTTTTTTTTTTTCAGGGTTACATGAATTGTTACATCCCCAGATCTCTGAAATTGATCAATATGAATGAATTAATGGTGATATGGCCAGGTAAGTAAAATGAATACTTTCTCAAGTGAAAGTTTTGGAAATGATATGTTGAGAATGCCCCCTAGGCACATGCGCTAGCAGAAAGTAGGAATGGATTCAATGAACTAGTGGCATGCAGAAAGTGTTAACGAGACTCATCTCTGTGAGGAATAATGAACATGGATTCTCAAGGGAAAAAAGGCTTTTGAATAGGAAAACTTTGTGCAATCAAAGGTGGTTAGGACATGCTCACAAAACAATACTATGAATGTGAGAGAGGTGTTAAATATATTCAGTCTATTTGGACTTGAAAGAAATATCTAATCTATGAAAACTGTGGATCCTTGTAAGAAGTTCAATTTGTCAGTATTGTGTGTCCTTTTATCTCAATTGAAAAGACTTCATGCTTAGATTGTTGATATTATATGCTTGATTTGTTTGTAGCCCTTTTGTAGTAAGTAATTGTTTCTTTTGCAGGACGTTTTGAATTCAAATTTACAAACGGATTTAAGAGAAAACTAGGAGGAGGATATCCTAAAGGCTTTTCTATAGGTTATTTTTCTACAAACTCATCTGTATTTGACAGTGCCACAAACATGTCTAAGTGTCTTGTTCAAACAAACCAACATCTTTATCAAGGTAAGGTTTTGGTTCAAATTTTTTTATCAAGTAATTTATCTATTTGTTGGTCCACCAACTTTTACTAGTTTTTTATATTATAATATACTGAGATGTTCAATTTTTTCTTATAAATTGTTTTTGTTGAGCCAAAACGTTCTTTACCTTCTAAGAAAGTCAGATAATCCAAAATAAAGTGACACATTAAAGCGCACTATATTAGGAACTTCAATGTAGCTAGCTATAGTTTTCCCATAACATGCAACAAGCTACCCCTAGTCTTATCTCATCATACCTATGCTAGGAGAGATTCTATTGGCCTTCAATTGGTGGCTCAACTTTCATGACACACTAGTAAGCAAGCAAGTTTTCCCTAAAGTTGTGGATCCATAAGGCAATCCTTCATCAATTAATCAATGCAACTAGCTATAGTTTGCCCACAACATGCAACAGACTACCCCTAGTCTTATCTCACCATACCCTTGCTAGGAGATTCTATTGGCCTTCAACTGGTGGCTCAAATTTCATGGCATGCTAGTAAGCAAACAAGTTTTCCTTGATTTTTTCGATCCATAAGGCGATCCTTCATTAATTAATGAATTTTAAATAACTATTTTTTAACAATTTATTCAACACGTTAGCAAACCATGTTTCTCCACAGATTATTGTAATAATATTACAGGAATAAATTCAAAGCGAGAGATTACATTTCTCTCCAAGAGTGTTGAGGTTTGATATAAATCATTGATCATTTTACAAACCATGGATGTAGTATTATTTCTGCAGGACAAGATATCAATTATATTTCATCTGATAAAGAAACAATAAGTGACTTAAAAACCACAAATAAATAAGTACTTCCTGCAATTTATGGAAATTGTCAACCAAACATAAACGGGAATTACAGTATGCTTGGTTTTCTACCATTCAGTGTAGCACCTTTTTGCATAACAAAGGGTTGGCCTTCAATAGGTTTATCATTATATCGATAAATTCCCTATCCTCTCTTAGATCAAGAAAAAAATTGAAAAAACGGCATTAACATCAAACACCAATAATGAAGAACATTGTGTTGAGACATCTTGTGTGATGGCAATTCTCAGGACCGCAAATTCTTGTTCATCCTCAACATATGCATCATCTATTGGTATTTTAGGTACCAAGATAGAGTATGACCCTGTTTCAGGGGAGATAAGAAGGACAAGTGCAGGAAAACAATTCTTAAATAGGCTAAAGGACTCATGCCTTCAACAATTTAGAGATCATCTTCACCTCACATTCTCCAAGATTCCACTTCACCTAAAAAAGATGGTGGTACAAGACATAGAGAATGAATTTGGTACTGGTTGATCGGTTAAGAAGATAAAATTGCAAATGTCACTCAACTGTAAGAGGTTTCATTGCAACCAAACAAGAAAAATTTAAAAAATGCCTCAAGATCAAAGACTGAAACAAAGACCATTTGACAAACCTTTTAAAGTATGGAAAGAACTTGTAAAATCATATGAGAAGTTGGATGCACAAAGAAAGGCTGGTGATGAAAGCATTCAGGTATTGAATTTTTCATTAAACGTTATTTAGAATGTATTAATGCTTATAAGTATCTTAGACATGTATTTGTGTGAAAATAAATTGAATTGGTTTATGTTTAAGGACAAGGCATCCAAGGCGAGGTTAACCAAGAAAAAACTCACTCATCGTAGTGGCCAGAAAGGTTTAAAAGCACTGATAACAACCTTTGTAAGTATATTAAACATGTGATAATTTTTAAATAAAATTTGTACTAGAAGAATGTAATTGTTATCTAATTTCTCCCTATTTACTGATTGACATGAACCAAAATATGGAAGACCTCCAAATCATTTGGAAAAGGAAGTGCTGCAACAAAAGAAATGGGTTGAATTTGTTGTTTGGATGGACTCTATGGTATTTAATCTTAGTTGGATTTCCAATATACTTTTCAACCGTATTTTCATTTTATTTTTTAGTACTGTTATATATTATATCTTACCTCATTTTATGGTTAGCATTGTATAACAAAAACGTGCGTTGTGTTATGTAATTAATACTAACATGTAATTTTGATTTTATTTTGCCAGAATGCTATAGGTAATGATTTCCAAGGCGATGATCATGATAATGATCCAAACTATGCTCAACATATATTAGGAGATGATGATGAAAGTTGTGATGTTGGTGATGATGTGGATGAAACTAATGAGGATGGTCAAGATGATCATGAGGATGATCTTGGTGGTGGTAGCTAGGCATGCACATGCATTGTTTTTTATGAAGAAATTATTGTATAGAATGACATTGTTATGTTTAGATGGGTGTTGTGAATTTACCCTATATCAATGAAACATTTTGATTTGGTAATCATATGACGAGTTTGATTTGATTAAAGACGATGATGATATTATCATTATTATATTTTTATTTGATTTATATATTGGAAAGTATCATAATTATTTTGATAGAGAATTATAATGTATGGTGATATTACCATCTTTGGATGTATGCTGTTAATTTATCATACAATAATGATATTCATGAAATATTTTGATCTGTTAATCATATTCGAATTTTAGTTGTTTTGATTCAAAATAATACTAATCTTATTAGAATTATGTTGCTATTTTATACATATGTGTTGAAAATTGTCAATGAATCATTGTATATGATGACATTGTTATTATTTTGGATGGATGTTGTCAATTTCCCTTAAATTTCTTTATAGATGATTTTGAATTGCAATATCTTCTTTAATGATATTTAGAAACTATGATATATTTCACTATTCAATTGAAATTAGTAAAATGAATCTATAAAGGGGGTCATATATATAAAGAAAAATATACTCTACATAAGAAGTCAAATGCGGATGTAACCATGGATGCAAAATTGAAAGTAAAATTGGATGTTAAACTAGGAATTAATACAAAATGAAAATAATGACATACAAAGCGTTTTGAAATAGAAGTGAAAATTTGTGCGATAGTTGACACAAAGAATGGAACAAAACATGGCATACAAAAGGATATCAAATTGGGCAAAAACAAGGACACATAAATGGACACCAAATTAGACGCAAAAAAAGACAGACAACTATATGTAAAATAAGATGCAAAGTTGAGTGCTAAAAAGAAGCAAAAAATGTTACAAATTAAGATGTCAAATGATGATGCAAATAATGGTGTAAATTTGAGATGCAACCTTGGGTGCAAAACAGGAAAAAAAAAAAAAAAAAAAAAGATGTAAGAAAAGACATAAAACAAGATGCAAAATGGGGCTGAGAAAAGGTGAAACCAAGGATGCCATATTGGATGTAAAAAATGATGCATAATTAGATGCAAATTTAGGCTCAAACTTAGACACAAAATTATATGCAAATGTGGAAACAAAATGAGGCAGAAAAATATGCAAATTTGGATGGTGAAAACGATGTAAAACTAGACACCAAAAAAATGCAAAATTGGATGAAAAGGCAGGCATAAATAATGGTGCAACATTGGACACATAAGTAGACATAAAAATGGTGCAAAAATGGGCATAAAAATAGCTCAAAATTGGATGCAAAAAACGATTCAAAACTTGGTGCAAAATCAAATACAAAAGTAGACGTAAAAAATGGCTCTAAATTGAATGTACCATTAGACACAAAATAAGATGTAAAGGTGGACACAACACATGACTCAACATAAGATGAAAATATAAATGAAAATTTGGATTCTCGAAATGATGTACCATTGGATGCAAGGAATGGTGTTAAAAACGATGCAAAATTGGATGCAACAAATGACGCAAAATATGGTGCAAAATGGGATGGGAAAAATGGAGACAAATCAAACGTAAAAGTGGATGTAAAAAATGGTCCAAAAAAAGATGCAAAAATGGGCACAAAAATGGATGCAAATTTTGGTGCTACATCAAATTCAACACATGGTGCAAAGATAGGCAACAAATCTAGAGCAAAAATAGGTACAAAATTAGAAGCAAAAACTAGTGTAAGACTAGATGCAAAACCTGGCATAAGACTATATGCAAAAACTGACACAAAATGGATGCATAAAAAGATGTTAAATTGGATGCAAAATATGATGTAAAATTGATGCAAATGATGGTGCAAAAATGGAAGAAAAGAACGACACAAAATAGGAAGCAAAAGATGATGAAAAATAGATGCAAAAAATGACACAAAATTAGAAGCAAAACCTGTCATAAAATAAGATGCAAATCTTGGTTCAAAATTTGACGCAAAAAATGATGCATAGTTTGGTGTAAAAAATGATGAAAAATCTAGCATGAAAAATGATGCAAAATCAGGCGCAAAAAAGATGATTTAAAAATTGTACAATAGAGCCAGATTTAGCACTAGGTTGCTCATCACAATTACAAAAAAATGCACTAAAATCTGGCGCAAATCACTGATTTTGTTGTAGTGGAGCATGCACATGAAACATTCATGGAAGCAAAGAAGAGCTTCATTGAGGCCTCCAACTTAGGGAGAAAGGATAAGCCTGATCAAGAGATGGACCCTTCTATGCTTACAGCTTTCCTAGAGACCTGCATGAAGTTTCTGCGCGATAGTAAGGCTGTGAAGGGTTTACAAGAGATCATAAACAAATGTGTTGGAAACACTCCATGTGAGCTGCACGTAGTACGAAATATTGGTAAGCATAAAACAAAGAAGAGACGGGAGATGAGACTAACCGTGCAGAGTAGGAAAGTATGAAATGGATCAGGTTATTTTGGACCTAGGGTCAAATGTGAACATCCTACCAAAGCAGACTTGGGAATGGATGGGGAGACCCACGTTGGAGTGGTCTCCGATTCAGCTAAGAAAGGTGAATTCATAGAAGATCATCCCCATGGGGTGGATGCAAGGGGTGGCTGTAGATATTGAAGGTGTGAGTGCATTGGCTGACTTTGAAGTAATAGAAATTGTGGATGATAGCAACCCTTACCCTACTCCTTGGCATTGATTAGGCTATTGATATGAAAAGGGTAATCAACCTAAAGAAACGAAAGATGATATTTGAGAAGAAATTGTTCCACGTAATAGTACTCCTAGACCTTGTTGAAGGATCAGGCCATATTGAACCAATCCATGATTATGAGAGTGATGACAATCTAGACTGTGTCTACAAGATAACATCATGAGACCAAGATTTGGTGAATCAAACAGTGGATGGATGAATTACATGGGATCGCGAGAGTTCTTGTACCTCGGACTCTGATGAAGAATTAGAGCACTAGCATAATTGGCTACATGAAGTAACTGCACTGAGATGTAACATGATGACCCATTCGCTGCACTATGTGTCATCAGAGGTAAGAAATATGCCCACTTATGATGGCCTGATTGATGTAGATGTCTTTTTGGATGCATTTGAGAGGGAGGTACCAGAAAAGAAGCGCTTCCAGTGTTGGACTGGGCACTGTGTGCTATGCTTGCAAGATGGTGGGGTATTCACGAAGGAAGCTTTGATGATTGGCACGAATGTAGGAGGATGATGAGAACCCGCTTTGGGAAGAAGGTACAAATAATAGACAAATACGATGGCCAAGATGACCCGTGCATGCACTTGGCCAACTGGGCTCAGGCATATGGAGAGAAGCCCCAACCTGAATGGGTGCACTTGTTCTGTCACACCCTGGATGTTGTCCCGATGAATTGGTACATAGAAACAGAGCTTTGCATGGTATAGGTGAATGGGATATTCTGCACGAAGGATTCATAATGACATTTAGCTTGGAATATGGGTTTGAGTGTATTGATGAGGTGCTACAAGAGGTGAAAGCAACAATCTTTAGGATACCGCAGGATCCCTCAGACTTGATTCAGTCTAATTGGGTTACTCAACTGAGTCACATGCTGGAATGATATAATGTAACCATTGAAGGAGAGGATGAGGATCCGCAAAAGATTAACATCCTTGAAACAGAAGGTCACCACGAGGTTGAAGGACCACAGGTTGAGAATCCTAATATAACCGCACAGCTGAAAATTAAACAGGTAAACATTGGTACAAAGGCAGAGCCCAAATTCATGAAGATTGGAGATTACTGGGATGATGCGATGGTGGATAAGGTCGTTGAATTGCTCCATGAATACCAGGATTTATTCCCTACAAAGTTTATGGATCTAAAGGGGATAATCGAGGACTTGGGTGTTATGAATATCACATTGAAGCCCGACGTGAATCTAATTAAGCAAAGACCTTATTATCTTAATTCGAAGTATAAGGAGAATGTCCGCTTAGAGAAAGACAAGATGCTCACGGCAGGCACCATTGAGCCCGTGGATGAATCTAACTGGGTAAGCCCAATGGTGGTACTAGAGAAGAAGTAGAAGGATGAAATAAGGATATGTGTGGATCTCAGAAAGCTGAATGATGCTTGCATACATGATCCTTTGCTGACTCCATTCGCTGATGAAGTGTTGGACAATGTAGGTGGCTAGGAATCCTATTCCTTCAATGATGGGTTTTCTGGGTACCATCAAATCAAAATCGTGCTGGAGGATAGGAGCAAAATGACCTTCGCGAATGAGTGGGGGTGTTTTCAGTACACTGTAATGTCATTCGGATTAAAGAATGCGCCTACAATGTTCTCAGGCATGGTTGTTGTGGAATTCAAGGAATTTATTCATAAGTTCCTCAAAGTATACTTTGATGACTGGACTGTGTTTGTGCTGGTAAAATTCCATGTCACCAGTTTACGCCTGATGCTAGATACTTGTCAAAGATAGCAGATCGCGCTCAATCTGAAGAAGTGCTTGTTTTGTGATCCTTTTGGGACCCTGCTGGGTCATGTGGTTTGCAGACATGGACTAGTGGTAGATCCTATGAAGATCACAATGATACTAAATTTGGAAGCGTCGAGGAGTGTGAAACAATTGTGTGCTACCCTAGGACATATGGGATATTACAGAAAGTTTATCAAAGGCTATGCCCAGATCACCGCGCCTATGGAGAAGTTATTGAAGAAGGATATCACATTCTACTGGAACGAGGGCTATAAGAAGAGATTGGATGTATTGAAAGAAAAGATGGTCACCGCACCGATTTTAGTCTTCCTGGATTGGAAGAAGGAGTTTCATGTACATGTCGACGTGTTGTGTATAGTGTTTGGAGTAGTACTGACACTGGGTGGTGGAGGAGACTTGGACCATCCTATAGCATTCAAAAGTAGAAGGTTATCCAAGGCAAAGAAGAAATATTCCACCACTGAGTGCAAAGGGTTAGCCATGATAGATGCGCTCTAGAAATTTAGACACTACTTGCTGGGAGGCCATTTTAAGATGTATACAGATCACTCTGCACTAAAATACTTGATCAAGAAGCCTATGTTAGGGGGGGATAATTTGCAGGTGGCTATTATTGTTCCAGGGATATGATTTTGAAGTTATTTTGAAGGCTAGATGACTAATGTGGAACTAGACCATTTGTCGTGCATCGAAACAGGGGAAGAGCCCACTAATTTGGAAGAAGGATTGCCTAACGCATAGCTATTTGTAGTGCGCATCATGAATTTTCATTTTGAGGATATCACACACTTCCTAATGACATGAATTTCCCTGGAAGGATACACCATCAAGTAGAAGAAGAAGTTAGTGGTGTGCGTGGCAATTTTTTTTGTCATTTCTGGGAATCTGTACAAAATGGGGTCTGATGAGATATTATGACGATATGTACCAGAGTTTTAAAGGAGCAGCATCCTCGTGGACGATCATGGGGGTGCTGCGGGAGGACATTATGCAGGAAGAAAGACCGTGCAGAAGATTCTATATGCAGGGTTGTGGTGGCCAACCCTCCATCAGGATTCAAAAGCTTACTGTAAAGCATGTGATGTGTGTCAAAGGATTGGAAGGTCATCGCGGAGGGATGAGATGCCTCTGAATCGACAAATGACATTACAACCCTTTGAGAAATGGGTGATAGATTTTGTGGGACCCATCCAGCCCTAAGGAAAGACGAGAGTGAGGTACATTATCACCATGATGGAGTATTTGACTCATTGGGCAGAGGCGCAACCTATGAAGGATTTCACAGTCGTGATTGTTGCAAAGTTCCTCTCTGAGTATGTACTGACGTGATTTGGCTGTCCAAAGATTTTAATGAGTGATCGCGATACACACTTTCTGAATGAGACGATCAATGTGCTAATGGAGGAATTTCAGGTATATCACCAAAAGAGCACACCTTATCACCCACAGGCTAACGAGATGGTGGAAGCATTCAATAAAGTGCTGGAGAATGTGCTAACCAAGGTTTGCAATGCTCAATGAACTGATTGGGACCTACGCATACCTATAGTGCTATGGGCTTATTGAATGACATGCAAGAATTTGACTGGGCAAACTCTCTTTAGGCTTGTCTATGGTGTTGAAGCGGTAATGCCTATGGAATATATTGTGCCTAGTTTGTGCATAGTGGCAGTCATAGGTATGACGGATCGCGGAGCCCTGGAGGACAGGCTTGTGTAGTTGGTTGAGCTTGAGGAAGAGAGATTTTTGGTTAGATTTCACCAACAATTCCAACAACAGCATGGAAAAGCATGGCATGATCAGAACATTAAGTTGCGCACCTTTAAGGTAAATGACCTGTTTTTTCTATATGACAGCATGTTTGATAAATTTACAGGGAAATTTAGAATGCACTGATTAGGGCCCTATGTCATTAAGGAGATTACTGACGGAGGAGCGGTTTAGTTGGTCAAATTAAATGGAGATCCCTTCCCAAGAAAGGTGAATAGTAGTCGATTGAAGCCATACACTTGTAGTCCAACCATGTGACTAGATGAAAGTAGCACATTCTTAGCACTCCAGGTAGTTGAAAGGAGGCGTGGGGCTATAAAAAACACTACTTGGGTTGGGGAGTTGCGTGATTGGAGGATTGTGCGAAGGAAGGAAGTGTCACAGGGTTCGTGGCAGTGCAAAGGGAGCTACACTGCCCAAGGAGAGACCACACAGGTTGACTGGAAAGTGATCGTTAAAGTCACTGTTCATGATTTAACGGAAGAAATGCGACCAAATGGAGTAGGCAACCAGCATTTAAGACAAAATTTATGGGTTAGATCCTTGAAGATATGTTGCCAATTCGACATTAATGAACCGAATTTGGGGGGAATGGTTGATTTGAATTCAAAATGCCCTATAAATTACAAGTGGTTGTCCAGCAAAAAACACTTGGCAGTTTGAGAATTGAGTTGTTGAGCTCTCATATGCACATGAATCGTGAGCACTACGAACTTTTGATAGCCAGTAAATTATTTGAGACATTGCAAAAGGAGACACAGGAGTTCTTGTAGAACATTATGTTGACACCTGCCACAGCTATAGATACCTAAGTAGAGGAGTCAATGCTAGAAGTTGAGATGGAGGCAGAAGTAGCTGCTCCAGAGGTTGCCGAATTATTAGCCGAAGTCCCTAAATCACCAAGAATGTGAAGACCAAATCCCACCCCAACCAAGGAGACCGTAAAGGCTAAAAAGAGAAATCAGCCTGCAATATCGGTGCATGCATCGCCACGAAGAAACCCACCGAAGCCCATCGCATAGGAGAAGGCTAAAGCCATAAATTTGGCGTTGGAGGAGGAAGAAATTGAAGACATCCCGATGGATGACGAGGATGTGGGAGTTGATGTGGAGGAAGTTGAAGCCCAGGTGCTAACCTGTTGTGGTCACCAACAACCCCCCCTCTTTTGTTTGGTATTAGCAACAACACCGAGCAAATGGGGGACCCTTAGTAAAAAATTCATCAAATTCCCCTTGAATATTTTTGTTTTTCCTTAGAATCTTATCGCAGCAAAGCAAAGGAAACACTTCTTTTTATAAGCGTATCAAACCACGAAGAAGCGATGCTAAACTCATCGCATCGCATTTACCATAAGCGCTCTTAATAGGAGAGGCTTAAGAAATCCCCGACGGCCGCTGTGCAATGTCGCATATCGCAGCATCCGCATAGAGTAAGACGCAATGACTAATATCTGCGATGTGCGATTTGCGATTTGCGATCTCTGATCCACAATCTGTGATCTGTGATGATCCAATATTACGATACCACAATTCTATAATACAAATCTGCGATCTGCGATCTACGACGAAACGCGAAATCTTGCTCAGCACAACATTCAAGGGAAAGCCGTACTTTAATCAGAATTAGGCACGCACCTGTAAAAAGAAATTAATGATCGTACGAATCGCTACTTTTCGTTTTTTTAAGAGTCAGTTCACTTTGAATGTCATGATTATACACACGCAAGATCTGAAGCTTTCATATCAAACTTTATTTTTCATTTACTCTTTTCCTTTACGCAAACTATAAAATAGGAGATAAAATGGAGTAATTTTTCTTTTGCAGGAAACATCTAAGGAAAAGAGGAAAGTGCCAATGCTCAGAGGCCACAGAAGAGACTTCTTCAGAAGCAGGAACCACATACGATAGGACTACAGATTCCATAGTATCACTCAGCAGATGCTAACGACCGATAGGCCATCTGAAGCTCACAATCAAAGGTGCACAAAAGCAGCATGACTACAAAGATACCTGAAGCTTACACGACAGAAAAGCCCGGAATGAAGAACAAAGGCAGTTTCCAATCCAGAGAATTGCTCGGAAAGTAAAGTCTTCTGACTCATCAAGTCATTCACGAAGACAGAAAACCAAAATAGCAAAAGCAGATCCAGTTTAAGAAAAATTCGAGTTATTACCAAGTATACATTCAATCAGCGGGAGATTCTCTAAAATATCTTATAGTTTATCAAAAAAGTGGTGTCGACCCTTGTTACTTATATTTTTATAACACACACAAAGGGAAAGGCAACCAACCGACTCCTCTTAGACGAATGCTGCACACTCACAACACTAAGGAACAAATACAGAAATAGTTCAAAGTTAGATTTAATTTTATAAATAATTTGCTTTATCAGAGGGACGGTCATTTGAAAACCGGATCCCAAATTTATGTAATCAAGTTAATTAGTTAGCAGTATTTAAACCCTTCTCATGCATTTAGAGAAGGGTCCCGAGATTTGTCAAAAACTCGTCCTCAGAACATGCACTTTTGCGCCCTCAGAGGTGGTTTTGATGAATGGATGGATCAAGGTTTATTAATGTTTGTGTCTGATATCTGCTACTGATGTTGCACTTCTGTACTCTTGGTAGACGTTAGAACAAGGAGAGATAAATCATTGTTGCTTGAAGCTTATGAGTGGAACCAGTCATAAATGGTACTTCTATCTCTTGACTATTTATGCTTATGTTCTTTAAGTTATTTATAGTTCAGTTGTTTATATGTCATTATATGAATGTATGGGTTATCATTTGGCACTTTTTTACGGTGGAGTCATATTTTTTGTATCTGAAATATAAGTAACTTATTATGCGATATGTTACTGTTTTGCCTAACTTCTTATGCAAAGTGGTTTATCTTAAATGATTTCTATTCTTATGATAGCTGAATGATCTTTATTACCAGTTATTGTTCGAAATCTTTTTAGATCGCATAATATAAGATCTACACCCTGGGTTAGTGTAGATTAGATTTGTTGTTTCTTACTAGATTACAATAGCATATAGTTAGTTTAAAGTGTCTGAATTAGATTAGCTTTAAATTCCTCTTAGATCAGCATAGCTCAACTCTACACACACACACACACCCAAGAATCGGGAAACTGGTCCCGTTATCCCCAGTCGGACCCGCTATACCAAACGGATAAGGAGCTGCCAAGCAAGGTCCGGACCGGGTGGGTATCCCCCTTGTTGTCGACCCGATTTTCGGGGCTTCAACATATTTGGTGCTAGAAGGAGGGCCTAAACTATGAATGGCACCTAAATCAAAATCTAAATACCATTCTGAGAGTAAACCACCCTCATCAACTTCCCCGACTTCCTCAATACATTTAAATTTAGAATCAGAAGTCGGTCGAATAATAACCGTTGCTACATACCCTAATATTTCAGACCAACCTACCATCGAACCCCCTGAAGTTCAAACTCTTATTCAAAAACTCCAGGGATTTTCTATTTTTGCACTGGGGTCTGATAAATCTCAAAGCAGCGTGACTTCGCAATACAATCCTGCTCATCCCCTGACCAGGTTAAAGAGCGGAAAATTTGACATCCATCCAACTAAACTCCCTCTTCCCACCAGGAAAAGAGCAAGGAAAGCATCACTGCACTCTGACAGTGAGACTCTTTCATCTACGTCATCCATCTCAACCCCCTCACCGTGAAGTCAACTACCCACATCTTCATTCCAAACCCCTCTTCCACAATCATCCAAGATCATAATATCTCCATCTTCTCATCCTCAAGGATCATCCCCTACACTTGCAATTACCAGCAGCTCATAAATGGCTCAATCTCCATGGAACAACCCTGGAGCGGTTTTAATGCCTCCACCCCTAAGCCAAATACCAACCCATCCTGAGAAATGGCTACCCAAGTTCAACCCAGAAGCAGGCATGCTAGCTGAAGAGCACATTAACAATTTCATGCTCTCGGTCAATCTTAACGGGGTTACCAACGAAGATGTTGTGGTCCGGTTTTTTCCCTATACAATGCAGGGAACAGCTGGGTCATGGTACTTTTCATTACCTTCCGGGTCTATAACGAGTTGGGACATCTTTCAAAATCAATTCCTCACCAAATTTGGTGATGACAGATCAACCGCAACGTTAATCAGTGACTTATCCAATCTTAAAGCCGAAGCTAGAGAACCCATCAAAGATTTCAATTTACGATTCAATAAGATCCTCAACAAAATCCCCACTGCTTCCCAACCTAGCGAAGAAGTGCGATGTAAATGGTATATCACAACCTTACCATCAAACTTAGCAGTCTTCGTAGATAGGGCGAATAAAACAACTTTAGTTGAAAACCTAACAGAGGCAATAGTAGTAGAGAAACGCGTTATAGCCTTGGAAAAAAGAGCTGCGATCGAAGAACGCAAATCTAAAAAGATCACCTTCAAGGAAGACCCCAAGAAGAAACAAACGAAAGATCCTTTCAATTTAGAAGGGTTGCAAAAGGTATTAAAGACCATGTCCAATGAGATGATTGACATAAAAAAACAAGTGGCAGAAACTTCTTCGAAAAAGCCCTACAGAACTTTTAAAAGAGGTCCTTCAATGGATGTGAAACCACCCAATGCTATCTCAAATGTCGAATCCGAAGAAGAGGAAGAAGAAGAGAGAACCACTGAAGGATAGACCGATGATGAAGAAGTTGTCGAACTACAAGGAATGTGGGATTTCATCCTCCCACAAGAGGAAGATCAAGAAGCATTTCTAGTTAGCACACGAAGCAAAAATCAACTTGATCCTCCCCAAACTACCCCTAAACAGAAGGGCGCGAGCCCTACAGTAAAAGAAAAATTCGCAACAAAGAAAACAACCGCTAAGGCGACTCAATCTAGCCCAGTCCAACCAGATCAAACACCTCCATCAAAGACACTAATAGTGTTGGATGAAATGGACTACAATATTATCGATGACATGAAAAAGACTAGGGCTAATATCACTCTTAATGAATTGAGCAAATTGAAACACCAACAGAAAATAATGATGAAAGAATTACACGTCGTACCTACTACATCTTTTCCTACAATTGTAGCTACGCACTACATGGGAAGACCCCCAATCAACATGGCCAATAAGATCGATCCAAATGACATCGCCTTGATTGGAGGAAGATCAAGATCTCACACTCCCCCCTTTTTGCTCACTTATGAAATCTTCAATAAAAATGTGCACAATTGTTTGGTAGATTCTGGGGCTTCAACAAATATTTTACCCAGATCAATATGTGCCAAGTTAAACGTTCAACCACAAAAATCCGTAGTACGCATAGTTCAGCTTGATCAGTCTCAAGTCGAAGTGATTGGTGAACTTAATCAAGTCACCATAAGATTGTCATCTAACCCCAAGGTATGTCAGGTTATCGACATTCTAGTAGCTGATATCCCTGAATTCTACGGCCTAATTCTTAGCAGGGATTGGTCCAAAAAACTCTGTGGATACTTTTCAACCGACTGGTCACACATGTGGTTACCATACAATGGTAAACCAAATCAAATAAAGGTTGAACGAGAGTTACACCAGAAATACATAGTAACAAAGTTGGAGGGAGAAAATGAAGCAATAGCATATAACAGTAGCATCATAGGAAATTACTCGGTAGATTCTTTCCTCGGCAATTTCAATGCTCATACATCACCTTAGAAAATTCAGTTGTGTCCCAAGTCGAAAATTTTTCCCAAACAAATAATTCAAAGTGCGTTAATTTTGTTGAAGAACCTATAAATACATCTTTGTTTTGGAAATTATATTTTGATGGCTCTAAATCTAACGAAGGAGCAGGAGCAGGATGCGTTCTGATTAGTCCAAAAGGGAACAAGACAATGCTTACGTGCAGACTTGAATTTGATTGCACAAACAATACAACAGAATATGAGGCCTTGGTGTAGGGCCTATACAAAGCAATCGGGTTGAACGTCAAGTACCTTCAAGTCTTTGGAGACTCTGAGATTGTGGTCAAATAGGTACGTAACACCATACATTGCCTATCAAGTCATTTGAAACACTATCAATCTCTAGTACAGGATCTGACTGAGCATTTCACAGCATTCAATATTTTCTCAATCCCAAGAATTCAAAACGCAAGCATAGACCTTTTAGCCAACGTAGCCTCTAGACTCATTCCCTCCGAAGATTTTAGTCCAGATAGATTCTCGATAGAATTAATCTTTAGACCGTCCATCCCTGACAACATTACAAACTGGAGAGTATTCAAGGACGATCCTGATCTTGTAAATTTCCTCACCTCTGAAGGATCCTACTCCAATCAAATAATTGATGAAGACCACCACGATCAACAAATACAACAAAATAGCACTGATAATGCTATACCTAAATCAGTGGTTAAGTTGGAAGACTTATACGATTTGAAAAGTCGGTTTAAAAGGTCTACTAATTCTAAGCTCTACAATTCAACTCTGAACTATGAATCAGTAAACCTGGGAACCGATGATAAACCACAAAACGTTAATCTAGGCCACGACCTAGCCCCTGAAAAAAAAAACTAGCATACATTCGTCTTTTGAGACAATACAAAAATGTTTTCGCCTGGAATTACAATGAGCTGAAGACATACGACACTTCCATTATCCAACGTACTATCCCTATGATTGACAATGGAAAACCTGTCCAGCAGAAACTCAGAAAAATCCACCCCAATCTAGAAAACCAAATAAAGACTGAGCTGAATAAGTTATTAAAGGCCAGGATAATTTTCCCCGTCAGACATTCCAAATGGGTCTCCAATATGGTACCCGTTAGAAAGAAAAGCGGAGATATTAGAATCTGCATCGATTTTCAAAATCTCAACAAAGCCTGTCAAAAAGACAATTTTCCCCTCCCTCCAATGGAGCAAATATTACAGGCAGTAGCCAGCTCAGAACTAATGTTTTTTTTGGATGGATTTTCAGGATACAACCAAGTGCTAGTACGTCCCGATGATTAGTTAAAAACCACGTTCCGAACCAAATGGGGCACATACGCATATCGGAAGATGCCATTCGGTTTGATCAATGTCGGCGCTACATTTCAAAGAGCTATGGACATCGCATTCAAGGGTTTAGTTAATAAAGCTGTAGTGATTTATTTAGATGATATAACAGTGTACTCCAATAAGCGAAGTGACCATCTCAGAGACTTGAAACAAATCTTTCAACGATGTTTAAGGTATGGAATTTCACTTAACCCAAAGAAATATTTTTTCGCATTAAGTGAAGGAAAACTTCTAGGATTCATAGTATCAAAATCTGGTATTCAAATTGAACCTAATAGAATCAAAGAAATTTCCGAAATATCCCTACCTCAGAATAAAAAGGCCATGCAATCTTTTCTTGGTCAAATCAATTTTGTGAAAAGATTTGTCCCAGATTTTTCAAGAATTTTTTCTCCTTTGCAAACCATGATCAAAAAGAATTCAAATTTCAAATGGGATCTAGATGAGCATGAAGCATTCAATCTGATCAAACAAGCTATCATTAATGCTCCGTCTTTAGCAACACCAAATTTTTCAGAATCTTTTATCTTATACACATTCGCCTCAGAAAAATCATATGCCGCAATTCTAACTCAAGCAAATAAAGGGAAAGCGGAAGCTCGAATCGCGTTTTTTAGCTCTAATTTGCAAGGTGTTGAACTCAACTATTCAGATGTAGAGAAACAAGCATACATTGTTTTCAAAGCGATCAAATATTTCAGACCTTTCTTACTTAAAACCCATACCAAGGTCATAGTACCATTTCCAGCGGTAAGAAATATTTTAATACAGAAAGATGTGGGTGAAAAAAGAGCAAATTGGATCACTGCTTTACAAGAATACGACCTTGAGATCAAACCAGCAAGCATTGTGAGAGGTCAAGGCTTCTGCAAAATGTTGGCTGGAGCATCGCAGATTCCTGAAAGCTCATCTGTGGAAGTACAAACGTATGAGGAACTCCATGATGGGCCCGCAGGCGGACACTATGCTAGAGATGCTACCACACATAAGATCTTACGTGCAGGGTACTATTGGCCCACACTGTTCAAAGACTCACACAATTACGTGAGGAAATGCCAAGTATGGCAAACTACTGCAGGGAGACAAAGGAAACTGTCCATGCCACTACAGCCGGTAAACATTGATCAACCATTCAGTCAATGGGGCTTGGACATAATAGGTGAGATCGTTCCTCACTCTTCTAAGCAACATAGGTACATTCTCACGGCAACTGATTATTTTACTAAATGGGTAGAAGTGGTACCTCTCAAGACAGCTAATTCTGAAAACATCATTGAATTCATAGATCAATTTATAATCACTAGGTTTGGATTTCCGACAACTTTAATATTTGATAATGCTTCTTACTTTTCTGGGAATGCAATGACTGGTTTCGCACTTAAAAGAGGGTTCAAACTGAAATATTCGGCCAACTACTATCCGCAAGGAAATGGATTGGCTGAGTCAACAAATAAGAACCTAATCAGGATTATTAAAAGGACAGTTGACCAGAACCAGAAGAATTGGCACAAAACCTTGGTAAATGCTTTATGGGCAGATAGAATAACGAAGAAAGCTTCAATCGACACTTCTCCCTTTAACTTAGTTTATGGGAAGGAAGTGGTTCTTCCAACTCACTTAATGATTCCCTCCTTGTCTTTAGTACAATACATCGATGAGGTATCTACTTCCCCCTTACAATTAAGACAGATGGAAATAATTAAATTGGAAGAACAACGAAAACAAGCTAAGAAAACCCATGCTCATCACCAAACGCTAATAAAATCCTCTTTTGACTCAAGCATAATGACCAGAAAAAACTTTCAGATGGGAGATCTAGTTTTGAAATGGTATAAGGCTCATGAAGAGAAGGGCAAACATACAAAGTTCCAGAAAATGTGGCTTGGTCCTTTTCAGATTGTAGAAGTCATAGGCCCATCAACGTTTGTGTTACAGGATTTAGCAGGTAGAAAGGAATCTTTGCCTGTTAATGGACAAATCCTGAAAATATACTTTCCATAGAAGATTACTCTTCTAAATTTTTGTAGGATAGCTTTTTGTTTTTCTTCTTCTTAGAAATAAAACCAGTTGTAGATGGTTA
>APFE030415472.1:23323-51361 GCA_000404065.3 Pinus taeda
AGCATAATAACCAGAAAAAACTTTCAGATGGGAGATCTAGTTTTGAAATGGGATAAGGCTCACGAAGAGAAAGGAAAACATACAAAATTCCAGAAAATGTGGCTTGGTCCTTTTCATATTGTAGAAGTCATAGGCCCGTCAACGTTTGTGTTGCAGGATTTAGCAGGTAGAAAGGATTCCTTGCCTGTTAACGGACAAATCCTGAAAATATACTTTCCGTAGAAGATAACTCTTCTAATTTTTGTAGGATAGCTTTTTTTTCTTCTTTCTTAGAAATAAAACCAGTTGTAGATGATTACTACAGGAATTCGCGTTAAATTGGACACCAGATCCTCTGTCAGATCTTGTTTTTTCACTTACACAAATAGTAAAAAAATTTCGATAATCTGATCTTTATTATTGAAAAATAGAGTCCAACTTTACTCTAGATATGATACTAGTTCTGACTTCAAAAATTTTTATGAAAGAAACCTTTGGCAAAAAACTTGTTTTATATCAGCACAATGAAAGGTATCAATTATAAAATGAGCACTCTCTGTAAAACTGCTATTTTTCGAACTCTATTATTATCGTCCAGAACTTTCTTAAGGAAAAAAAATGGGTTCCTCCCTGCTAAAGGAGATCGCAGCATTCAGAGAAGTAATCCGAGAAAGAAATATGTATCTCAAAGAGTAAGAGGTCTCATCACGAGCCAGCTTATCATGATCACATATATTATAACTTGATGACCTTGCCAATACTGTCCACCAAAACAGGGCAACGACTTAAGATTGTTGCAATCAAAAGACAAGGGGTCTCATCACGAGCCAGCTTGTTCAGCAAAAGTGTAAATCAAGTGAATGACTGTGTCATAAATTGGCCACCAAACCAAGACATTGTTCTTTGGAGAATAAAAAAAAATAAAAAGTATAAAAATGGTTTTCTCTCTGAAAAAATTGTAGATAGATTTAAGCAGGATAAAGGATCATTTCTGGGTAACAGGTAACCCTATTGAGGTTATGGACGCCTGCGGGCAGCAGAGGCTCTACCTACGGTAAATGAGCATATTTTAAATGACCAGCATAGCAGAGATGACCTCATTTTTATCTTTAAAAAAGGGATCATGTAATGGCTGGTGTAAATACAAGGGCTGAACCATAGGAAGCAAACGAATGGAATGCAGAAAGGTTGAAATAAAGTATCATTGATAGGATAAGACAAACGTACTCTATCTGTCCATAACAAAGTTTAGACTGACGAAAATTTTTCTGTTTCGGAAGTTGAAGCTCAAATAGAAAGTCAGAGATAACTGGTTCTTTCCAGTGAATCGCCATTGTTGTGGTCACCAACAACCCCTCTTTTGTTTGGTATTAGCAACAACACCGAGCAAATGGGGGACCCTTAGTAAAAAATTCATCAAATTCCCCTTGAATATTTTTGTTTTTCCTTAGAATCTTATCGCAAAAAAGCAAAGGAAAAACTTCTTTTTATAAGCGTATCAAACCACGAAGAAGCGATGCTAAACTCATCGCATCGCATTTACCATAAGCGCTCTTAATAGGAGAGGCTTAAGAAATCCCCGACGGCCGATGTGCGACGTTGCATATCGCAACAACCACATAGAGTAAGACACAATGACTAATATCCGCGATGTGTGATTTTCGATTTGCGATCTCTGATCCACAATCTGTGATCTGCGATGATCCGATATTACGATACCACAATGCTATAATACAAATCTGTGATCTGTGATCTGCGATCTGTGATCTGCGACGAAACACGAAATCTTGCTCAACACAACATTCAAGGGAAAGCCATCCTTTAATCAGAATTAGGCACGCGCCTGTAGAAAGAAATTAATGATCGTACGAATGGCTACTTTTCATTTTTCGACAAGTCGGTTCACTTTGAATGTCATGATTATACACACGCAAGATCTGAAGTTTTCATATCAAACTTTATTTTTCATTTACTCTTTTCCTTTACGCAAACTATAAAACAGGAGATAAAATGGAGTAATTTTTCTTTTGCAGGAAACATCTAAGGAAAAGAGGAAAGCGTCGATGCTCAGAGGCCACAGAAGAGACTTCTTCAGAAGGAGGAACCACATACGATAGGACTAAATATTCCAGAGTATCACTCAGCGGATGCTAAAGAACGATAGGCCATCTGAAGCTTAGAATCAAAGACGCACAAAAGTAGCATGACTACAAAGATACCTGAAGCTTACACGACAGAAAAGCCCGGAATGAAGAACAAAGGCAGTTTCCAATCTAGAGAATTGCTCGGAAAGTAAAGTCTTCTGACTCATCAAGTCATTCACGAAGACAGAAAACCAAAATAGAAAAAGCAGATCCAGTTTAAGAAAAATTCGAGTTATTACCAAGTATACATTCAGTCAGCAGGAGATTCTCTAAAATATCTGATAGTTTATCAAAAAAGTGGTGCTGACCCCTGTTACTTCTATTTTTATAACACACACAAAGGGAAAGGCAACCAACCGACTCCTCTCAGACGAATGTTGCACGCTCACAGCACTAAGGAACAAATACAGAAATAGTTCAAAGTTAGATTTAATTTTAGAAATAATTTGCTTTATCAGAGGGACGGTCATTTGAAAACTGGATCCCAAATTTATGTAGTCAAGTTAATTAGTTAGCAGTATTTAAACCCTTCTCATGCATTTAGAGAAGGGTCCCGAGATTTGTCAAAAACTCGTCCTCAGAACATGCACTTTTGCGCCCTCAGAGGTGGTTTTGATGAATGGATGATCAAGGTTTATTAATGTTTGTGTCTGATATCTGCTACTTGATGTTGCACTTCTGTACTCTTGGTAGACGTTAGAACAAGGAGAGATAAATCATTGTTGCTTGAAGCTTATGAGTGGAACCAGTCATAAATGGTACTTTTATCTCTTGACTATTTCTGCTTATGTTCTTTAAGTGATTTATAGTTTCAGTTGTTTATATGTAATTATATGAATGTACGGGTTATCATTTGGCACTTTTGTACGGTGGAGTCCTATTGTTTGTATCTGACATATAAGTAACTTATTATGCGATATGATGCTCATAACTTTTTTGCCTAACTTCTTATGCAAAATAGTTTACCTTTAATGATTTATGTTCTTATGATAGCTGAATGATCTTTATTACCAGTTATTATTCGAAATCATTTTAGATCGCATAATAGCAAGATATACACCCCGGGTTAGTGTAGATTAGATGTATTGTTTCTTATTAGACTACAATAGCATAGTGTTAGTTTAAAGAGTCTAAATTAGATTTGCTTTAAATTCCCCTTAGATTCAGCATAGTCCAAACTCTACACACACACACACCCAAGGTTCGGGAAACTGTCCCGTCATCCCCAGTCAGACCGCTATACCAAACGGATAAGGAGCTGCCAACCAAGGTCCGGACCGGGTGGGTATCCCCCTTGTTGTCGAACCGATTTTCGGGGCTTCAACATAACCCTATCACTCAATTTCCTGAGTATGTCCCTCTGTGTAAGGGAAAGATCGAGGTGGTGAAAGACATCGATGAGAACAAGGTCACCTTGCAAATCCTTTTGCTTCTAGATGAAATTGTTCTTGAAGGATCGCACATGGGACAGTTTCCTCTATTGAAACTTGAGGACTGAGACTTGGTTGATCACGAGAAGTTCCCACACTTGGCAACTGAGTAGCTGATGCATCACATCATTGATACAAACATAGGAATTACCACATTGGAACCATGAAGGTGGCTCCAAGAAGTAGACAAGGCAAGGTTTCTCAACCTGCTTTGGGTGCCACACTACAACTACACCCTAGTTATAGTATTTGTCATCAAGCAGCTGTTGTACTTGGTGCATGATGTGTGTCTGTGGCTGGAGGAGCCAATACCCATCACTGATAGATTAATTCACAGGGTAACATGGTTTTCTTACATAGGAGAGACTCTAGCCATGATTTTTGGTGGAAAAGGTGGTGAGTTGGCCCTCGCAGAGGTCAGGAAAGAAAATTTTAAGCTGGTGAAGAAGCCACGCGGATATGCCATATCTAGTATCTGTGACCATGCTATAAAGGTAGCTACGCAAATTTTAGCAGGGAAAGTGATTAGGAAGTGTCACGCCGATGAGGTGCAACACCTATTGTCGCGCTAGTAGCCCAGTGTGCTGAAGGAGTTCAGTTCAACTAGTTGGACTACCTTTGTGGAGAGTTCCTAGCAAACTACCATGAAGAACAGGAGCTCAACAAGATATTCCACTACGCATGGCTCTTGTTGTCAATTGTGCTGGTAGCGTGGGACCTGCTAGAGGACAGTCAATTCCCTTCAGTTGAACTAGACCTACCAGAAGAAGTGAAGTACACTTTGCTATGGGTGACCAAGGATGCACAACGAATCAAGGACAGGAAGATCTTCTCGATCTTGATGGAGATGAACATCAGCACAGTGATCAATCACAAACCACTTTTGTCACCTATGGTGTATGCCAACCTATAGGGCTATCTAGAGTTTAAAGCAGACTTCCACCATGTGTCCATCAGGGCATAGAAGGACCATGCGCAGAAACGGTATGACTTGCCTTACCTGGAAATGGATGATTCCATTGAAGCAGTACTTGATCAATGGCCACCAGAGTGTCGCACTACAACAGGCTTGGTGGTGGTAGGGAGCAAGTCTGCCACGCAAAGAAAGAAGAAGGAGGCCAAGCTAAAGATGACTCAGCTAGCCAAAAAGAGAAAGAAGGAGGCACTGACAAGGCCTAAGTGGAGCGCAATGTCGCTTAGGAGACAATGATGAAGATAGCTGGGACAAAGCGAGGCTTTGACAAAGGCGCGAGGTTGCCTTCACTTGAGACAGAGGAGGACACAAACGAGCAAACTGAGAAACATCACGTGGATCCATAGGAAACTTCCACCCACATCAATTGTCCAAGGGAGAAGGAGAAAGGAGGGTCCAGGAAGAAATCAAAGGCTACTAAGACATCACTGGACCCAATCACCCTCACAGAGGTCGATTTGCATGATATTGGTGACACAGTGAGGGATGTCACCGTTGAAGCCCTACAACAATTTCAGCAACAATAGTAGATAATCTTGGGGGATATCCAGAAATGTTTGCAGGAGCTGCAGACCCACGCATCACAAGTTGGCACAGTGTCTACTAGCCTTGCTATCAACACTTCATCAATTGTCGAGATGTTGCGTGCAAAGGCCTCCAGTGCTATAGTGCTTCCTAATGGAGCACTGACCATGGAGAACGAAGCTGATAGGCCCACTGTCAATGTCTTAAAGGGAGTAGGATTGAATCTGGTAGCGCTTGACCTCTTGCAGGATGGAGTGATTACAGAGTTGAGGGCCCGTGAGCACCGTGCCCTCAAGGTGATCAGTGAGCAACAAATCAAAAATGAGCGAATGGCACTACAATGAGACTTTCCCATCACCGTTGTGACCGAGGTGACCAATCAAAACAAGCGCATTATGCAATTCATTGAGGAGGCATTCCGAATGGTCCCAAAGTTGGCCATTTCTGAGGAGGAGCCAGTTGAGTTGCGCATCCTCAAGTTGGATATAGGGGTGCACGACACTCATACTGAGATGGCAAGAGTTCAGTTAGAGTTGAACCTACAGATACAGAGTTATAGTAGAAGGCCCAGCCTTAAAATCCGCTAGAGGTGAAGGAACAATAGGTGACCGCTATCACAGAAGCAGTAACGGCGGTGGACACTATAGTAGGAGACTGCAGACAACTTTTTGAGCAGTCGTTTGAGGTCATGACAAGCTTGTAGGAGGACCCCAATGTATAGTGACTAGATACAAAAGCATGTGAGTTACATAAGCACTATGATGAGCTCAAGGGCACAATGTGAACTGTTAGGCTGACACAAATACTAGCAAAGCTACAGGAGGCCAAGAAGGTGAAATAACAAGTGGATGCAGTGTTGCAGAAGGAAGTAGTGTTGAAGGCGTGACTAAATCCTTGGCTGGATGAGGCTTACAAAGTGACAAGATCTATTGAAGGAAATCTTGCGACTTTGCAAGCAACTTAGAAAAAGATTCAAGATGACAGTTTAGGAGCAATGAATGAGAAAGTGGTTGAAGACACGAAGCAGGCGACAACTCAGTGCACTACCGAGGTTGCGGTCATATGAGTCGCATTGGAAGGTCTTCGCGCTAAGATCTACGTGCCTTCTGAGTGACTCAAGGGTGAGTCATGATGTTTGTGTTGGGGGCATGTTGGGAACAAGATCCCCCAAGGATAGTTTTGGTGCTAAAAGCCCATGTTTTGGGTCGAATTTTGTAATAACACTGTAAAGTCTTCACATTTTGTGGTTGCAGAGTGCGAAGGTGTCATGAGTCATAAAGGGTTGTCCGCCCTTATTTTTGTAAAGTAAAGTCGGTTGTAAAAAGTATACCCATGGTCTTGTTGTACTGTACAACAACCCCCCATTTCTTAAAAATTTTTTACAAAAAAACTTTAATTAGAAATGGGTCCCTTTTTAATAAACTAAGTAAAATTAGTGATTTAATAAAACCACTTGCCTGGCATTAATCATATCCCACATAAAGAACCTTATCAAAAGGATCTATGCAATAGAGTTATTATCCAAAACCTTTTGATAAAATATGAAATATCCTTTTAGAAAGCCATCATAAGTAAATCTTCAATGTGATAATGCGATCAGAGATCGCATATTGCTAAGTTAAGCCACAATGCATCCTAAATGCTCTTTTCTAAACCTCCGATCCGATAACATAATCGCAATTGGAAATCAAGTATATTATGTGACACATAGTGAAAGCCCTTTCGAACTTCCCCATTGCAATATCATAAAGTAAGGTACATGTTTCAAGAACCGCCAAAAAGTTTTATTAGCAGGTAGAAACCATAAATGCAGTAATAGACGAAAAGGTAATAAATCAAACAATGCGTTGATTACCCCTCTGCCTTATTATATTCTTTTATCACGGTCGGAGCTATTAGTCCAAAACTTTAAGCCTAACCCATTGAATCTCCCGATTGTGATTCATGATTTATCACTGATCGCTGATCGGGAAAATCCAAAGACACGTTTGAAAGGATCATCAAGCATATGTCCGATGTGACAGGTAATTATTACTTTTATTTACTATGATTGGCGGTTATGGTGGTCATTAATTTCTCAGTTAAGGGTGAATCCTTCGTGGATTTCACCCGTGGTGATACGTAATTACATTTGGTTTATCATATGAAAATTTCCTTAATTGTTTTCATTCCGTATTAGCTTTCAACATAAATATTTCTCTGTTACGTTTTCCATTGTTTGTGCAGAACTACTCTGAGCTCATGAATTTGGAAAAAATGTTAAAGAAGGTGAAGAAAGCTAAGGCCCCTATTGTAGTCAAAGAAGCAGAGCCGAATAAGAAAGGGTTGATATTAGATACGACTTACCTCGGTTTAGGAAAAGCAAGCTAGGAGAGTATCTATAATTTACTAGAAGCAGAAAAGCTTGAAGAAGTCGAAGAAGAAGCTACAATAGATTCTACATGAAAATCAAAGAATAAATTGAAAGAATTGGCCTGATAATACCTACATAGAATAATAGTGTGTGCCAAAGTTTTGCCATATAATGATGTGGTCAAGTGGATTGTTGAGAGAATTTCAACCACAGACAGGACATTTACTATTGCGGAAGGAGAAGTGTTCGAGTCGTTTAGAGCAGAGGATCTTAGACAAATGTACCACTTACCCCAGCAAGAGAAGTAGTATAATAAAGCATTCTTAGAAGCTTTTGCCAAGGAAAATGAAATTGAATCAGACCCTATTAGGCAATGGAGACATTTCCCGACCAAACACAAGCATGAGACATCGGGTATGTACTCTATAGATTCTTTAGCCTCTCCTTATTGTTATGCTGGTGCAATGATGTGCAGACTTTGGGGAGTCCATAATTCTGCTAAGTTCTCTATAGATATGGTTCCTTTAATGGAGGCTGCAATTAATGGCTATATCATGGACTAGGAAAATATTATGTCTGATAAAATGGCCACCAATATACTTGAATATAGAAGAAAGAGGTTTGTGACTACCTGGGTGATACCTCCCTTTTACTTCAGTGCCTATATTATGGACACCATTTGTTTTAATTCAGAATACCCCATTCTCGAATGTAAATGGACTCCCCACGATCCCAATCCCATTCACATCTATCACAAGGAGCTATGAAAAGCCCATTATAAGAACCACCTATATATAATTTTTCATGGTTTTATTCTTCCTGGACATTATGCCATGTTCAATAAGCCCGCTCCTAGGTTATCTGAGGAGGAAATGGTTGACTTAACTGCATTTGGAAGTTGGTTTGGAGAAGAAAAATTCACTTATATAAGGCTTTTTGGCAATCTTGTCGATCCTCATGTTCTTCCTCTGTACATCCCCAATAAACTATTGGCCCATGAATTAGCATATTAGATAACTGTTGCAGGGATGTCAAAGACCCTTAGGGATTCTAAGAAACACATGTGGCCTACTTTTCCCCTTCGATCTCGTGCCATTACCCTGCATGATTTTAAACATGTAGAGAAAGAGGTCGAGAAATCAAGTTGTTAAAACTTGCAACTATTCCAAAAAGGCAGTATGACCCTAGAAAGGTTGCCTACAATGTTACCTCTCAGGCTAAAATCACCAGATTTGATCACCAAGAGGATAGCTTTGATGACTTGTTTGTTTCAGTAGAAATATTTTCCCAAGTCAAAGAAATGGCTAAGACTAAATTGGGAACAGAAGGATTAGAGAAATTCAATAGGCTTAGGGCTTAGAGATTGGAAACCCTGCCCCTAGATTTATTAAAAACGACATCTATGGTATAACCTCAAGGCTACGTTGAGGAGAAAATTACTGAGAATGCTCCCGAAATTGAAAAGGTTCCTGAGAAGAAGAAGACACTAGAATAGGAGAAGAAGCAGGTAACAGTTAGTGAACCCCTTGATACACATATTAATATTGACCCTAAGTTAATCAAGGAATGGGAAAAATTTGATTCTATCATCAGTAATCTAGAGAACACCCAAGGGTTCCCTACACTAGAGGTGTCTACAACACATAAATCATTAGTCAACACAGTTCCGGTTGTAGGAAAAAGAGGCCCACCCAAGCTTCATAAAGACATAGAGGTCATCCCTGAAAATCCCACTAATGAGATTGTTTTGCATGTAGAAGAAATACCACCACTAGATGTCTTCTATAGCCCTAAGCATAGGGTTGTAGTCAAAAGACAGAGGAAGAAGAGAAAAATTGATCACTCTCCTCTTTTTACTCCTCAGATGGAAATGATGAATGTGGTATGGAGGGAGGAAATAAATCCCTCCAAAGATTTAACTAGACTTTCTCAGTATGCCGGAGCATATACAACGACAACAATAGATAAGGCTTCAAAGGTTAGTCATTTGTTGAAATAAAAAGACCAGGTGATCATTCAGCTAGAGGCACAATCGGTAGAACGACAATAAAAAATAGAGCAGCTTAAAGAACAATTGGCGGAATAGAGACAACTTAATGAATAATTGAATGAGCAATAAATAAATGAAAAGCAGAGAATTGATGAACATTCCATCCATAAGAAGCAAGAGTTATCTCAAGGATTGAGTAAACTACAGCTATTGAACGAGCAGGTGAAGAAATCAAAAGAAGAGAAAATCGCCCAAATGAAAGATCAAATAGAGCGATTCAAAGGATATCCCCAGGTAGATGAATTCAGAACTGAAGCCCTAGAGATGACCAAGGCTTTATCACAGCAATTGGACCTGCTCTGTCATAATATATAATTGGTCGTTCCTTTATGTGACATCTCAGCATCTATGATTAAAAAATCAGTGGATGCAAGGCTTGAGTTAGAGAAGGCATATGAAATATTAACAAATTTTCTATCTTGGTAAAATTCGAAAGAGGGAAAAGTTGCCAATCTACCAAAGATACAAGAGTCACATAAAGAAATTCTATTTTACGAATGGGAGTCTCAGTTAATGAAAGCTGAGAGAGCTACATCCAGATGTAGGTCAACAACAAATAATCTGATTGATTTAATCAACAATAGTCTGTATTTATCTAATCTAATAATAAAATGCTCTCTAGGAAAACTCCCAAAGGTGAAATCATTAGAACAACAGTCAAAACAGGAGCTAATGCAAAGAGAAAAACTCTTCGGAGGCATTCACAGCTTAACATGGGAAACATTTTGGTTTTTCCTTGTAAAATCACACAGTCAGCAAATGGCGATGAAGTGTCCCACAGTTGCGATCAACCACATGATCCCCAAACTTGCCGATGCCACATTTACAACTCAATTACACTCTCGTATGAGTCAGCCACTAGAGGTCCAGCCAATTCTTGCCATTTGTCAACTGTGATTACAAGAAGATAAGCCGATACAATGAATCCTTATGACCGACTACAACACTGCTATTTCAAGATAAATCCCAGATTTTTATGTTTTAGTTATACCAGCACATATCATATTTATTTCATAGTTTGTTGTTAATTATGGTATTTAAAGACCCTTTTGTGCTTTTAGAAAGGGTCTGCAATTTGTTATTAAGACTTAAGTCAGGAGTTGCACTATTGTGCTTCCGATATGTTTATTTTTATAAAAGACTGGACCAGAATTCTGAATTTTGACAAAGAAGGCTTTTATGAGATATACACTTTTGCTTCCTATGAAAGTATTCCAAATTACTAGGCGGAATTTGAATTGATTCACATCAGAGGAGATCCAAATGCATACGGTACTACTATCTATGTTTTCGCTTTATTTTCTATGTGAATTAACATTTATCAACATTGCTATTATTGATGTGTATATGTTTCTACAACAATTCTTTAACCTGTCACTACTGAATGTTTATGAATTGTCATCTTTCATATATATATGTCAGTGATATATTACGATCAGTGCAATAATGTTTTAATTATTATTGTGTTCAATTAATTGAACAAAGTAATTATCATATGAATGCATATTTTTATTTATGAATAACTCATCTTCATGTTTATTTGTCAATAGAAACAATCAAGAATCGCATTGTGAGAAGAATACTCGGGATAGATTATTTATCTTTGTATATTTTTTCATTTTAGAATAAAGCACTTATCACTCCCATTATCCATTACAAATAAATCATCCATAAAATCATATATCACTGGGAAACTGGTCCCATTACATCCAGTCGGAGCCACCACACCAAACGGAAAAGGAGTTTCCTTAAGGTCCAGACTAGGTGGTTTTCCCCAATGTTGATCTAGCGATTTTAGAGCCATCAACAGGTCCATGGACCATGGGATTGTATAAAGAGAGCTAAGTAAGCTCTAATTTTTTTAGAGTCATGAGTTGAAGTCAGATAGTCATATCTATGAAGTAAGAAGTCTAAGTTTTGGGTCGTAGCATAGGTAGAGGCTCTATAGCTAAGTGCGCAAAGGTCTGGGGTGGAAGTCCATAGCTGAGTGTGCGCACCCCTGCAATTGTGTGCACAGTGTGGATAGAGTCTATAATCATCTGAAGATATCAATAAAGAGAAGCATTCTACGAATTTTGTGTCTTTGTTTCTTGTTAATGCATCCTGACATGTTATGCATGAATTTCATTTATAATGCTTATATGATGTGCAAATGTATGTAATTACATTGGTTAAGTGAACACAAGTAAGAACATCTATTTACGTGGTGCTACATGTGATTGTTTAATAAGATAAGTAAGACACTTAAACTAGTTTGGGAATCTGGACGATATGCTGCCCTAGCAGGGTGAAAGCACTTGAGTTATAGGTTAAGGCTGCACAAAGGTCAAGTTTACCTTTTCCCAGAGGTACTGAACAGTGGAATAAAGAGATAACTTGGTAAGCCCTAGAGCTAAGTGAATTGTGTGAAAGTAGGAATAGAAGGACTAAATAGACATCACAATCATATTAGGGTGTGGAAACTTGGTTCCAAAATCCCCCCATACTGCTTCGGGTGAGACTTCGGTCAGTGCTCCACGTGTTGATGCCGAAAGGGCATGTAGTGTATGGATTTGTTTTTCTAACTAACGCTAAACCTGGGTCAGGCCCGAACAAGCCAATAAGTACCCATAATTTTATTCATTGTAAGATAGTGAAGGAATTGAATTGCTTCCTATATCCAGCACCAGAGTGTCAAGTCATGGTTGCAAATGGAAGAACCATAAATTGCTCTGGAAAGTTCCATAATACCAATCTATCCATGAGAGAATATGTTTTGAATAGTCCAATTCTTTCCATTCCAATGGGTGGTGTTGATGTTGTCCTAGGAGTCCAATGGCTACAATATTTGAATACGATAACTTTTAATTTTCAAGAACGTTTCTTGAAATTATTTTTAGAAGGAAAGGAAGTTGAATTAAGGGGTATCGCAAGGAAACTAGGAAAGATAATCATCTCTGACATGACAAAGCTTCTAAATAAAGAACAACATGGCATAATTGCACAATTATGTTTACTAGAGGTTCCCATGTCGAAATCATCTATTTCTCCAAATATCTAAAAAGTCTTGGAAAATCATTCTAAGGTATTTGAGACTCCCAAAGGCCTCTCACCTATTCATAATCATGATCATGCTATTCATTTTCCAGGAATTGTTCCTCCAAACATCAGTCCTTACAGATATCCCTATGCACAAAAGAGTGAAATTGAACATATGGTTGCAAAAATTCTAGAGGCTAGTATAATTCAACCTAGGAAAAGTTCTTTCTCTGCTCTAGTAGTATTGTGCACAAGAAGGATGGATCATGGCACATGTGTTTGGATTATAGGGAGCTCAACAATCTCACTATTAAAGATAAATTTCCCATTCCTCTCATTGATGAATTATTGGATGAATTGCATGGATCAATTTACTTCAACAAGTTGGAACTTCATGCAGGATATCATCAAATCGGGAATGAAGACTGAAGACATTCTGAAAAAAACGTTTAGAACTCATGAGGGTCATTATGAATTTTTGGTCATGCCTTTTGGCCTTACGAATGCGCCTTCTACATTTCAAGGTTTGATGAATTCCATTTTCAAACCCTTCCTTAGAAAAATTGTGTTAGTATTTTTTGATGATATACTAATCTACAACAATTCTTGGAAGAATCATGTTCATTGTGTTGATAGAGTGCTCAGAATATTAGAGGAGAAACAATGATATGAAAAGACCTCCAAATTTTTCTTTGGAGTAAAAGAGGTGGAATACCTGGGTCATATTGTATTTCATGAAGGTGTTAAGGTAGACCCTCAACAACAACAAGTTCTCCAACTCTTAAATGATAACCTCACTTTGGCACAGAATAGAATGAAAAAAAAGACAAATCAACATTGCAGCGAAAGAATTTTTAATGTACATGACTAGGTATTTCTACAGTTACAACCATAAAAACAAATGTCCCTCAAGCAAGATAAGAAGGATAATAAATTATCGCCAAAGTACTATGGTACTTACAAGGTGTTGTGAAATAATGGTACTATGGCATACAGATTGGAGCTTCATACATCTTCCTGAGTGCCACCAGCTGTCCATGTTTCATGCTTAAAGAAGGTTATAGGTGACAAGCTCACAATTCAAACAATATTGTCGGAACTTGATGAAGAAGGAAAAATCATATGGAACCCAAAGTAGTCATGGAAACCAGAACCCGAAAACTATGAAATCGATCAATTTCCGAGTATCTTATCAAGTAGAAGAACTTACCTGCTAAAGATTTCACATGGGAGGACAATAATTTTATACAGAAGCATCCAGAACTACTCAAGCGTTGAGGACAACAAATTTTGAAGGAGAGGGGCATGTTAGGTCCCTATACTACTAGTGTATCCCCTTATTATTATAGTGAAACCCCCTTATTGTATTGTTGTGCCCATGTAGTCCCCATGTTGTTATTTTTGTGCCCCATAAAATCCCACTATTATTATTTTTGTGCCCCTACAATATTATTGCTATGTAGGCTCTCATTATATTGGGACCACTTAGACTCCTATATATAGAAAGGAGGTATTGTCATTTGTATCATCCAAGAAATTTTCATTTGTGTAATGTAAAGGAGTGTTCCCCCTTGAAGAGGCTTATTTTGAAATCATTGATCTATATTTTCTTCTATTTTGTGAGCTAGTTACATAACATAGCTCTACTCGTAAGTCTCCATGTTTCTTACTTCTCCCTTAATATATTCATTTTATCTGCTTCTAATTGCGAGATATATAGTTTTGATTCTGGAGTTTCATACCCTCCACTTTCAGGCTCTTCTAACTTGGCTCATTCAGACTCGATTCTATGGAAGGTATATCCTTTTTTTTCCTTGTCCTTTGCCCACTCTATGGTCCTCTGCTTTAGGCAAATAAGGTTTCCATCCAGGTGCTCCGTCGACAGCCTTCCCTCAATCTGTGAACTAACCTTCCATAATTCTTTGAAAATTATTTGAAAAACATCATCCCTTAACCATGCCATATTAAATTTGAATGTTGCACGCAACTTTGGAGAGTTGCCTGCTACTTCCAAAAAGATAGGAGAATGCTCTAAAATTCCTCCCAAACCAACCCATTGCATAATTGATTCTATCTTGTCCTTCAGTGGTTCCTTGATTAGGAATCTATCAAGACCCCTTGCTAACATAACAGTACCCATTCTATTATTTCTCCATGTATGTTTAATGCGTGCAACATATATATCAATAAGGTTGTTGTTCTCCAATAGTTTTTCAAAGAAATTCGTAAGTGAGTCCACCTATGCATGAATTTCCCAAGATTCGGCATGACCCATTGAGAAGTTTAAATCTCCCACCAATATTAAAGTGTCAAATTGCATTAATGATGGTCCCATAAAATCTTCCCAGAAGGCCATACAGTTGTGACATGGCCCGTATATGTTGAAAATCCTAATGGAAAAACCTAATTCTTCAGATAATACATCTGCCATTAGTACTCCTTACCTACCCCAAATATTCAGTAACTCTGTCGATCTACAATTTATGCCTACTTCAATTCCACTAGATCTACCTCTCACATATAATGCATGGAAACTCCAACCCGATATCATAGCTTCTAATAGAGTTACAATTTGAACACTATCCCCTAGTGTCTCTAGAAGAAAAATTAGA
Organism: Pinus taeda; assembly: GCA_000404065.3. Lineage (NCBI taxonomy): Eukaryota > Viridiplantae > Streptophyta > Pinopsida > Pinales > Pinaceae > Pinus > Pinus taeda. The sequence goes on from APFE030415472.1 coordinate 38,408, forward strand.
GTGTCTCTAGAAGAAAAATCACATCCAATTTATCAAACTCTAATAACCTTATAAGGGCTAGTTCTTTAGCAGGAATATCCAACTCTCTATAGTTAAAGAATAACCACTTCATCAAGAAACCATGAACGAGTTGAATTTTTCTCTAAGAACCCCATCTAGAGATAATTGGCTTCCTTTTTCTACATCCGTACTTTCCTTATGAATGGCTCTCAATATATAGGGCTTCCTGCCTCTAGTGGATTTTGGAATCAATGATGGATATATGATACCTATACCCCCCAAGAAGCTATAGGTCGTCTAATCAAAGATATCAAGTTATATCTATGTATGATATTAAATTCAAATGATGTATTTGTTTTCTAGGGCACAAATACCTGGGATGAAGTGGAACAAAATGGAAAGGAGTTGGGCAAAATAAAAGAATCGAGACCATGGGACAAAAAAGGGAAAAAATAAGAATAAGTCTAAGGCTATAAGTTCCGCATAGTTATTTGTGCCTCTCCCTAAACCCATCTTCATCTTCTAATAAAGATCTTCATTTAAATACAAAACTACTCCTCCACCACAACCATTTTGTTGAGAATATCCATCAAAATATGCCCAAGGGAAAGTCTTTTCGATAATTTTTGCATTAATCTTTTGGTGATTATGTTTTTGTTCATCCTCAGGGATCAAGTTACCAAGTGCCACTATATGGGAACATGAAAGAATCTAGTTTGATACCTTATCTTGAAAAATATTTTGGTTCCTTCCTAACCAAATACCCCAACAAACCAGAAGGGGTGGGTTTCAAAGCTTTGTAGGATGAGCCCTATTCCACCATGATTCACAAGTTTCTTGAATAATTTCTCCCTGCCACCTAATATTGATTACCAATGATCAATATACTTAATTCCCAATTTGTATTGTTTTGGAACAATGAAGGAACAAGTGATTGATTGATTCTTTATTGTTCTTGCATAATATGCACCATGTTGGTCCTTGAAATGATATTCATTATAGATTATCTCATGTGGGGGTTGCATTACGTAGCAGACACCACATAAAAACCTTTACTTTTTCCAGACCTTTTAGTTTCCAAAGCAAACACCACCATGAGACACTGTTTTCTGGTTCATGATCAATGTAAATATAGGAATAACCTTATTTTGGAGTATATCTTCCATGAGGAGCCAAAGACCAAATTAATTCATCCTCTTGATCATGTATTCTCACATGTGCCTTTGAGTGTTTGTGTACATATCCAAATCCTGAGGTGATTGAACTGGTATTTGAAGTTCCTGAGAAGATTTCCATTTCTCACCAAATAGAGAAAAAAAAATTGGGTCTGCAATTTGATCTAAAGTCCTTATTCTGGATGCCTCAAGGAATTGTATTAGATCCTTAGGGGAGGATATACGCAATACCACTTTCTGACCAAACATCTAAGCCAATACGAATGCTCTCACTAGTTCCTACTCTCCATGCCAATTCAGCTATGATATAGTCAAACGAATTTAAGAAGGCTTGCCAAATTGTAGAGACTTTCGACCTATTCCATCTGTGCATTTTGATCCACTCCTCAATATGAAGCAGTCTAATATATTTAATGGTGACCACCTATGACCATAAACTGTTAGCACCAATCAATTCCCATCACATTTTGGTCACAAGGGCTTTTGAAAAATAGGTAAGGTTTTTCATCCCCCAACCTCCCCATTTTTTGGGTATGGCAATGAGATCCCAAGTAACCCAAGAAAAAAGTCTACCTTCTGCTTTCCCCCTCAAAAGAAACCTATAATAAATTTGTTGTATTCTGTGAAGAATGTCCTTTAGGATCCATGATAAAGATATCCATTATATAGGGATGGCCTCCAACACAGATTTGATAAGTACCAATTGACCCACCCTAGATAACAACTAATGATGGCAGGCATTAATTCTACTTTCAATCTTTGCCACCAACCACATCCAGTCTGTAATTTTATAATTATTAGGTTTTAGCTGATGTCCCAAATACTTTAGTCCATCTTCAAAAATCAAATTTTGATAGGGAAATCTATGTTTTTCATAGTTTATTTCGAATTGTGTGCACCTCGTAGCTGATAAAGTGGATTTTTCCTGATTAATCTCCATCCCTATGGCTTTACAAAACAAATCGAGAATATTTTTTAGCACAATGGAATCACTAATAGCCACACTCAGAAAAATGTGGACATCATATACGAAGAGTGGATGAGTCAAGATAACATTTGCTACAATTTTCACATCTTTGAATCTTCCTTGATTCCTTTCTTTAGATAGAAATCTACTCAAACCCTCCATGACCAAAAGGAATAACAAAGGTTATAAAGGGCATCCTTGCATGAGACCACATTCTACATGGAATAAATTTGTTGTTGATCCATTGATAATAATGCTTTATGATATAAAAGTAATACAACACATCGTCGAATTAATGAATTCATATTGAAAACCTAAATGATTCAACATCACCTCAATGTACAACCAGCTGGTCCTATCATATGCTTTTGAAAGATCTATTTTTAGGATAATTCCTTTCAGGTTCTTAACTTTTAAGGAATGTAGCCCTGCTTGTGCAATACCTATAGCTTCATGGATCTGGTGATTTTCCAAGAATGCAAATTGTTCCTTAGAAATATGTTGGGATAAAATAGGCTTAATTCGATTTGCAATGAATTTATATATGAAATTACACACTGAAATAGGCCTAAAGTCATTAAAGCTTCTGGGCTGATATATTTTGGGAATTAAGGAAATGAAAAAAGAATTGAATGCATCATACATTCTCCTATTCTTCCTAGAATCCTTGATCACCCTTAGTAAATATTGACCTATTAGGTCAAAAAATGCGAGGTAAAATTCCACAGGCCATCCATCCAGACATGGGTTCTTATCGTTTTTAAACCATTTCAGTATAGCCTCTAGTTCCCCCATCATCATTGACATTTTCATTTCTTTAATGAATTCCTCATTTACAAATCATGGAAAGAGGCTAGTGACCTTTAAAACTTCCGCCAATGACACCTCCTATTGTGCATTGAAAAAATTACCAAAATTTTGTATGCCAAGATTCACTAAGGTCCTAAAAGTGTGCATTGATGATCCTGCCTCATCCTCTAGGGACCATATAGTATTGAAGGCTTTCCGACCTCTTGCATGTTGTTGGAAAATTTTTGTATTGTTGTCTCCCACCTAGAGCTAGATAGCTCTACTCGTAAGTCTCAACGTTTCTTTCTTCTCCCTTAATATCTCGGTTTTCTCTGCTTCTAATTGCGATACATATAGTTTTGATTATGGAGTTTCATACCCTCCACTTTCAGGCTCTTTTAACCTGGCTCATTCAGACTCAATTCTACAAAAGATATCTTCTTATTCTTTTTTATTTTCCTTTGTCCATTCTATGGTTCTCTGCTTTAGGTGAATAAGGTTTCCATCCAAGTGCTCTGTTGATGACCTTCCCTCAATTTGTGAACTAGCCTTCCATACTTCTTTGACAATTTTGGAGAATGCTCCAAAATTCCTCTTGAACTAACCCACTACCTAACTAATTCTGTCTTGTCCATCAATGGTTCCTTGAATAGGAATCTATCAAGATGCCTTCCTAACATAGCACTACCCATTCTATTATTTCTCTAGGTAGGTTGAATGCGTGCAACTTCTATATCAATAAGGTTGTTATTCTCCAAGAGTTTTTCAAAGAAATTTGTGAGTCCACTTGTACATGACTTTCCCAAGATTCTGCATGACCCATTGAGAAGTTTAAATCTTCCCCAAATATTAAATGTCAACCTGCATTAATGATGATCCCATAACATCTTCCCATAAGGCCATAATGTTGTGACATGGCCCATATATGTTGAAAATCCTAATGTCAAGACCTAATTCTTTAGAGAATAGATTAGTACTCCTTATCTCCCCAAAATATTCACTAACTTTGTCGATCGAAAATTTATGCCTACTACAATTCCACCAAATCTATCTCTCACATATAAGGCATGGAAAGTCTAGCATGATATCCTAGCTTCTAATAGAGTTACAATTTGAACAATATCCCCTAATGTCTCTTGAAGGAAAATCACATCAAATTTCTCCGACTCTAATAACATTCTAAGGGCTAGTTTTTTAGCAAGGATAGCTAACCCTCTATCGTTAAAGGATAACCACTTCATCAAGAAACCATGACCGAGTTGCCTTTTTCTCTAGGAACCCCATCAAGCGATAATTGGATTCCTTCTGCTACTTCCATACTTTTTTTTTTTTTTTTAACCACATGGTGAATCGGTAACTACCAGGCCTAATCTATGGGAGACCCAGGATCAAACCTCGTAGCTGCCACTATAACACCAAGAGCATAACCAACCACCTGCAAGTTGGGTATACTAAGTTCCTATGATTTTAGAAAGAGCAGACTCATGGGAAAGGGGAATCCGCCCCTCTAGCCGCCACCACAGTAGGTCATTGTACTCAATGAGATTTGAACTTCGGTCTCCCCGGGCTTCGCCCATGTGACTTACAGTCAAACCACACATCACTGTACTGCTACTTCCATACTTTACTTATGAATGGCTTTCGATATATAGGACTGATTTCCTCTAGTGGATTTGGGAATCAACATTGGATATGTGATATCTGTACCCCCCAGCAACTATGGGTCATTTAGTCAAAGATATCAGGTTATATCGATGCCTCATATTAAACTCATATGATGTATCGATTTTCCAGGGCACATATACTTGGGATAAAGCAGAAATGATAGGGAAAGGAGTCAAGAAACATACAAGAACCGAGACCATGGGACAAACAACCACACTTAAATCACATAATGATAATACCATCCGAACATTCTTTGCAGGAAAAGATACAGAAAAGTAGTAAGATGGACTAATTGAAATATTAAGTTCCAAGAAAGGGAGAGAGAAAGGGAGAGAGAGATTGATACCCGGAATGGTAATTGATGAAGAAGCTCGCGCATGGGTAACCCTCGAAGAGTCCATTCTAGATGATGAAGCTTACTTCCCTTCATTATTTTCCATCACCTTTTGCGAACGAACTGAACTATTTTGAGGAATCTAGATCAAAGCATTTGTGCCTTCTTTATTCCCAAGTGTTCCTTCATTCGGACCTGAATGATCCTCTAATTTCTTCTCCTTAGTGTTCAATGGGAATTATATGAAGATGTGACCAACTTGTTGACACCTCCTGCATCTAAATGGTACCCCTTTGTAGTTCATCTTTGGCAATTTGGAAAGTCCCCTCCATAATGTCTTTAGACATTACACGAGTCCCTCCCTAGTGTCAATATGTACCAAAATACAGGTGAAACCCATCTTTCTCGTCTCAACAAAACATCTATCGTGGTCTAAGAAAACCTGCAAATCATTTCCAATGCTTCTAAAAACATGTTCTATCCAAAATTGAAGAGGAAAGCTCAACATCCTTACCTAAATTGGATCCACCCCCAAATTTTCTCTCTTAGGATCAAATTGAGGTGACCATCTTTTCATCATTATAGGAGCCATCTCAATGTGCCAAAATTTCGTCATTACCCAATATGCATGTTCAACCCTCATGAATCACAGTGAAAACAATCCCTTGGTCATCATCACCACAGTCAACAATACTTCTAAAATTTGACCTCAAACCTCTGAGACCCATTTCTTCAGTGATGCCGAAGAGTAATTTCTCCCACGAACCCTACCAACCAGAACCTAATCATTTGTGTCCATAACCTCATACACTTTGATACCTTCCCCTAGAACCAACAAATTCCCTCTTTCTCTAACTTTTGTACACATTGATTTCTTATTTCTCTTCTTTGGAATACCTTCATTAGCATCTCCAAAACCTGCAAGGGATTACCTTTTGAACTACTAACCTTAATCTTTGACTCATAACATTCAAGTTCATTAACAGGGATCCTATCAAAATAACTAGAAGTTTGGGCTGCAGAAAGTGATCTAGGTGGATATTGGTGGCCACCTGCCTATTCCACTTGGACCCCCAAAACCATCTCTTTCAGCTTTTTGGTTTCCTTAACTATAGCACAGTTTACTATTTTTGGCAATTTTTCGGGTTCTGAACTTCCGGAGTCGTTTTGAGGGAAAATTGGGAGACCAAAAATGTCCCAAATGATCTTTCTAGTTTTTCTTCATCCTCCGCTTTGAAATCTTCAAAATGAGGTATTATGATAGCCAAATAGGGATCGTATGCCAAGGTTACGACCCCGAGAAGTTGATGTACCAATTTACCCAAACGAGGCCCATAGTTTTGGCACTTCATCTCCTAGGGTTAGGTTTTTGGATGTTTAGGGTTTTCCATTGTTTCTCAATAATAAACAGGCCTTTGAGCCTCATTGTAACACACTTTAGGGGCATGTAGCTGCCACATCTCTTCTCAAAGATAAGCTACCATCGCCCGAGCTAGTCTTATTTCCATTTGGTTTGTAAGCATATTTCAGTGTTTGATATTAATGAAATGAAGTGTTATTTCTGTCGCATCTCTGTATTTATGGTTATATCTATAATTTGTTTCATTCCTGATTAAGTTTGAATCAGTGGTATCAGAGAGGTCTGTTCTTTCTCTATTTTTCTTTCCATGTCCCCAATGAGGTCAGGATATAAGGAGTTAGGGCTTGAACTGGTCAAACCTTTGCAAGACCAGCCTCAAAAATCTCGACAATCTCCTATGGTGGATGAAAATAAATGAGGGGGCAAGAGATCCTATCAGAATATTGCTCGAAGAAACCCTCGAGTGATAAAGGAACACGATGATTGACAACTTTTCCCATATCCTTCAGCGGCTACCCAGGGGTGACGAATCTACTTCTAGCAGCTACTTTGGAAGTGCCACACCCATTAAGGTACAAGTTAAATTTGTCATTCTCGTATTTGAGGGTTAGATAGATGCGGATGCCATAGATAAATGGTTAAATATGCTAGAAGGATATTTTTTGTTCATGATTTTTCCAGCCTAGAAAAGATCACTTTTGCACTTCTCAAAGCCTCCCCCCACGTCAAGGAATGGTGGCAAAACCTATTACAAGAAGAAGGATGAAAGTAAGGCCTCACTGTTTTCAACTGCACCCACTTGGAATTAATTATGGGATGCCATCAAGGAGAAATACTACTCTGTTAGAAGCTATGAGGATAAATACATAAAGTGGACCACACTGCAGCAGGGAAGGGATCAAGACATGTTGAGTTTACCAATATTTTTCATACCCTTCACACAAAGTTGGGTATCAAGCATTCTGAGCGGAATTTGGTACTCAAATACCATGGCTAACGAGATGGAGTTCCTTGACATCTCCTTGCTTAGCACAACGTACTGATACACTGTTAAGATCGACAAGAAATTTAAACAAAAGAAGTGAGACTTTGGATCTGCAAATTCGAAGAACAAAGGATAAGGCAGGGTGACCCAAGACAACTCGTCAAAGCTGCAAGAAAAGGGCACCACCATGAAGTCAAAGAAGGATACAGGAAAGTGTTGTGAGATCCATAAGAGCCCCACTCACAAAACAAGTGAGTGTTAGGCTAAGTAGTCGTTGGTGGCCGAGTTGAAGGCTTCCGAATCAAATGCATTTTCTAACCCTGAGTTAGAACCCAATGAGAGGAATGACAAAGGGAAGCAGATTATTTATGCAAAGCCTAGTGCCATTGTTGCCACTGCTAAGATCCATAAGAATAAGCCCAAATATCTAGAGGAGGGGGAGCGTCTTTTACACTCACAAATATGGGTGAAGGGTTCACCGCAGCAACTCATTGTCGACAGTGGAAACCAAAATGATCTCATTGTAGCAGATGTCTTGAAGTAGGTGGGCCTACTGACCATACCACACCTGCAGCCATATAGCATCGGGTGGCTTCAACAAAGACGAATATTTGAGTCAGCCAGCAGTGTTGCATTCCTTACAGACTCAAGCCCTTCACGGATGAGGTATTGTGATGCTTCTCCTCTCGACGTTTTTGATGTATTATTAGGAAAACCATAATTTTGTAAGCAACAAGTTGTATATGAGTCTAGACCTCACTTTGTGATTATTTCTTTGGTTAATACGTTATACAAGATACCAGAGGTAGCTCCACCTACAACCACCTCTTTGATCTCTACCAAGAAATGCAATAAGATCATCTCCCATACTAGGAAATTTATTTTCTTTCTGGTTCACTGTCAAAGTAAGGGGAAGATCGCAGCCACATCCATGGCCCTTGAGAAGGGTTCCTCCACGTAGTAGAAACAGGTGGATATGCTCATGAAAGAATACAAGGACATCTTCTCCTCACCCACAGGGGTACCGTTGCACTATCAGGTCAAGCATTCATTCAATATGACTGCCAAAGCAACTCTACCCAATAGGCCAATATATCTCCGCTCCATTGTGGAAAATGTCAAGTACAAGAAGTGACATGATCAACATTGGGTGCCACACAAGTGTTAGGTTGGCGACAAAGTTTGGTTGCATTTGTAGAAAGAACGCCTTAGAAGAGCCTATCAGAAAGTCAAACCACTCTGATTTGGTCCTTACACCATTATCAAGGCTATGGAAAACAATGCTTTGGAGCAAATCATTTCCCCATTCCTTGGCTTGCACCCAGTGTTCAATGTGGACCGCCTTCGACCATACTTTCCACCATTGTTGGACACATCCAACATTGCAGAACAACTCACACCAACATAGATAAACCCAAACTACATGGAACATGCCACCACTGTTTGGATCATGGACACATAGATTAAGAGCACTCACTAGCAGAAGATCCAACTATATCGGGTTGTGAAAGCTAGCCAGGTCCTTCACCAAGGCAAGTGGTTGACCAAGGACCAAGTTCAACGGAAGTTTCCCCATCTCATGGAGGCACTCAATGCAATGGGGACCATTTCTTTCTAAGGGGGGAGGAATGATCTAGGTGGATATTGGTGGCCACCTACCTATTCCACTTGGAACCCCAACACTGTCTCTTTTAGTTTTTTGGTTTCCTTAAATGTAGCACAATTTACTAATTTTGGCAATTTTTTGCGTCTTGGACTTCTATAGCCATTTTGAGGCCCTAAACAATATTTTTAGGGAAAACATAGAGACTATAAACGTCCCAAATTGCATATGCATTTTGTTTTTGGCCTTCTCTTCGATATCTTTGAAACGAGGTATTGTGATAGTCAAACAGCGATCATATGCCAAGGTTACGACCTCGGGAAGTTGATGTACCAATTTACCCAAACAGAGCCCACAATTTTGGTGCTTCATCTCCTAGGGTTAGGTTTTTGAATCTTTAGGGTTTTCCATTGTTTCTCAATAATAAATAGTCCTTTGAGCCTCATTGTATCATAGTTCAAAGGCATGCAGCCACCACATCTCTTCTCAGAGATAAGCTACCATCGCCTGAGCTAGTTTTATTTCCATTATGTTTGTAAGCATATTTCAGTATTTGATATTAATGAAATGAAGTGTTATTTATGATGTATCTCTGTATTTATGGTTATATCTATATTTTGTTGTGTTCCTGATTATGTTTGGGTTAGTGGTATCAGAGTGGTCTATTCTGTCTCTATTTTTCTTTGCATGTCCCCAATGAGGTCAAGATATAAGGAGTTAGGGCTTGAACTAGTCGAACCTTTGCAAGACAAGCCTCAAAAATTCTAATGGCCTCCCATGGCAGATGAAAATAAATATGAGGGGGCACGAGATCTTATAAAAATCTTGCTCAAATAAGCCCTCGAGCGACAAAGGAACACAATGGTTGACAACTTTTCCCAAATCCTTCAACGGCTACCCAGAGGTGATGCATCTACTTCTAGCAGCTACTCTGGAAGCGCCACACCCTTTAAGGTACAAGTTAACTTTGATATTCCCATACTTGAGGGCCAGATAGATGCAGATGTTGTAGATAAATGGTTAAATCTACTAGAAGGATATTTTTCTGTTTATGATATTTCCAGCAGGGAAAAGATCACTTTTGCACTTCTCAAAGCTACCCCCCACGTCAAGGACTCGTGGGAAACCTACTACGAGTAGAAGGATGAAAGTACGGCCTCATTTTTTTTAGCTGCATCCACTTGGAATTCATTCTGGGTTTCCATCAAGGAGCAATACTGCCCTATCGAAAGCTATGAGGATAAATACATAAAGTGGACCACGTTGCTGCAGGGAAGAGATCAGGATGTGTCGATGTTTACTTATAGATTTCATACCCTTCACAAAAAGTCAAGTATCAAGGATTCCGAGAAGCATTTGGTACTCAAATATTGTGGCTTCCTACATAGGTACATCCAAGATGAGATGGAGTTCCTGGACATCTCCTCGCTTAGCATGACGTACGAATCTGAAGAACAAAGGACAGGCGGGGTGACCTAATACAACACGTCAAAGCTGCAAGAAAATAGCACCACCACGGAGTCAAAGAAGGATACAAGAAAGTGGTGTGAGACCCATAAGAGCCCCACTCACAACACAAGAGAGTGTCAGGCCAGGTAGTTGTTGGTGGCTGAGTTGAAGGCTTTAGAATCATTTGTATGTTCCAACCATAAGTTAGAAACTGACGAGAGGAATAAAAAAGGGAAGAAAATTATTAATGCAGGGACCAGTGCCACTGTTGCCACCACCAAGATCTAGAAGAATGAGCCTAAAGATCTAGAGGAGGGGGAGTGTCTTTTCCACGCATAAATTTGGGTGAATGGTTCACCGCTGCAATTCATTGTCAACAGTGGCAACCAAAAGAACCTCATTTCAGCATAGGTCATGAAGTGGTTGGGCCTACTAACTATACCACACCTGCAGTCGTACAACATCAGGTGACTTCACTAAGGATGGGATCATCGAGATAGCCAATAGCGCCACCTTCCCTAGAGCATCAAGCCCTTCATGATGCGGTATTATGTGATGTTGCTCCTCTCAACGTTTGTGATGTATTTATAGGACAACCATACTTATGGAAGTAGCATGTTGTATATGAGTCTATACCTCACTCTATGATTATTACTTTGGGTAATACGTTATACAAGATACTGAAGGTAGCCCCACCTACCACCACCTCTTTGATCTCTACAAGAAATGTTGTAAGATGATCTCCCAAACTAGGAAAATTATTTTCTTTCTAATCACTCTCAAAGTAAGGGGAAGATTGCAGCCACATCCATGAACCCGGGGAAGTGTGCCTCCATGCAGCAAGAGCAGGTGGATATGGTCATGAAAGAATACAGAGACATCTTCTCCTCACCCACAGGGGTATTGTTGCACTATCAGGTCAATCATTCGTTCGATCTGACTCTTGTAGCACCTCTACCCAACGAGCCAACATATCATTGCTCCATTGTGGCAAATTCCAATTACAAGCAATGACATGATCAACATTTGGTGCCACACAAGTTTCAGGTAGGCGACAAAGTCTGATATCATTTGCAGAAAGAACGCCTTACAAGAGCTCATCGGAAGCTCAAACCACTCTGATATGGTCCTTACACCATTACCATAGCTATGGGAAACAATTCTTTGGAGCACAAGATTCCCCATTCCTTAGCTTGCACCCAGTGTTCAATGCGGACCGCCTTTGGCCATACTTTCCACCATTGTTGGACACATCTAATGTTGCGTAACAACTCACACCAACAGAGATAAAACTAGACTGCATGGAAAAGGCCACTACTGATTGGATCATAGACATGCAGATCAAGAGCCCTCACTAGCAGAAGATCCCACTGTATTAGGTTATCAAAGTTGGCCAACTCCTTCACCAAGGCAAGGGGCTCACCAAGGACCAAGTTCAACAGAAGTTTCCCCATATCATGAAGGCACTCAATGTAATGTGGACCATTGCTTTCTAATAGGTGAGGAATGATCCACGTGGATATTAGTGACCACCCACCTATTCTACTTGAACCCCTAACACTATCTCTTTCGGTTTTTCTATTTCCTTAATTGTAGCACAATTTACTATTTTTGGTAGTTTTCCGGGTCCTGAACTTTTGGGGCTATTTTGAGGCCCTAAACGGCGTTTTTAGGGAAAACAGATAGATTGAAAATGTCCCAAATTGACTTGCCCATTTTTTTCAACCTTATCTTTGAGATTTTTGAAACAAGGTATTATGATAGTCAAACAAAGATCGTATGCCAAGGTTACGACCCTGGGAAGTCGATGTACCAATTTATCCAAACAGGACCCACAGTTTTGGCGCTTCATCTCCTAAGGTTAGGTTTTTTTATGTTTATGGTTTTCCATTGTTTCTCAATAATAAATAGGCCTTTAAGCCTCATTGTAACATAGTTCATAGGTATGTATTTGCCACATCTCTTCTCAGAGATAAACTACCATCGCCCGAGCTAGCCTTATTTTCATTATGTTTGTAAGCATATTTCAGTGTTTCATATTAATTAAATTAAGTGTTATATATGCTACATCTCTGTATTTATGGTTATATCTGTAATTTTTTGCGTTCCTGATTAAGTTCGGATCAGAAAGAGTCCTGAGACCCGATGTTATTTGGTCTGTATTAAATCTCTGCCCCTGGATATAACCTGCATAATATTGGTTCCCATAATGAACTTGGCCATCATATTGCTCTAAGACTATGTAGATTCATCCCTATTGTGGATTCCTATGTTTCGATCTTCCTCTGAGCTAGGGTTTAAACAATTTTCCAGAAATTGCAAGGACGATGGAGATGGGACTGAGAGTTCTGACCGTGATTGTTCATTATCCAAAATCGGGTTTGCCAATTCTCCTGAGCAATGAATCCCAATCAATCTTTGTACTAACGTCGAGAATAGGTCTTCAAAACCTAGGGTTGTAGGGCTTCTAAATACTTCATCTGAGGAAAACCTAGGCAAGAAAATCAGCAGAGTTAGTGCCCCATTTAACCCCAATAACTCCATATTGGAATGTTGAGATTGATATTCTGTCCAAATCAACACACTCAAATGGATCCGAGGAGTATAAATATATACATTAAACAAGG
>APFE030415475.1:0-26206 GCA_000404065.3 Pinus taeda
TTTGTTCTCATCATGAGTTTCCTTTACTACCCTTTCACCATTAGTGACCATTTCTTGTAGCAACTTATTCAAATTTATCTTCAATTCTTCCATCTTATTGTCCATGCCATTCATCTTAGCGTCCATGCCATTCATATTAGCTTCTATGCCTTTTTTTAAGACCGACGCTAGTTACATTCATCAACACTCACTCTTAACTAGGAAGGTATTCATAATTTCATCTAGGTACATGAAATATCTTAAAATGATATGAACTATGAAGAATTATAGCACACACAATGTTACAGATTAGATACCCAATTAAGGTCCTCTAGTCGGGTGGGACTAAGGTGTACTCAAACTTTAGCCTCTCTAGGTACCATCATGCTTTTAAGCTCTAACACCAACCTAGGGATCTAGGTGCGTATCCAAGGTTAGAGCTCCATGACCAACGCCACCCTCCCTACTTCAGGGTCTAGACATCAACACATAAGCCAACCAGATCTCCTCGTCTCTCCTTTACAACTAAATTTCACTTGATAATTTATTGTAATTAATTCTTTCCTCTTCTTCTTTGTTATGATATGTTTATCATCAAGACAATTGTAAAAAATTAAAAGAAATTAATATAACACAAGATCTAGGCACTCAGCCAGCGCAAAACCCCTAAGAAGGGGAAAAACTAGTCAAACTCTTCCACTATAGATTCAAATCAAGATGAGACAACCGAGACCTCTTGAGTAAGACAAGAACTCTTATCCATCCACCAAGTTGACCTCTTTATGACAACATAAATATTCTTGAGTGAGAATATTTGACCTTTACTGCAACATTTTTCCCTTTGTCCTGCAAAATTTTCATAGGTGGCAAAGTCACAAAATTTTTGGCCATGAATATTCTTTCTTTATGTTCATATTTCTTCTTTACTTCTCTTCAAAACCTCCTTTTCGCATTTCAAACTGCGGAAGTGGTTGGAGTATGTACTTTTGAGGCTGACATGATTAGATTGAGGTCAGATTATGAGGAAGCCGATTTGGTAGAGTATAGACACAAAAATAAATTTTCTTTCTTGACCTTAGGGAGCCCAAGAATGGTCTCTTATAAAAATGACTTTGACTTTGACTCAACACAAACCTAGAGCACTTAATGGGTGCTTTGACCTAATGACCATTGACCCAAACATGAAACCCATGCTTTAATAAGTTAATACAAGTTTCTTTTATAAATAATTTTCTTTTCTTTCTTTTGACAACTACAAAATACAATTATGAGGATCGACACTAGTTACATTCTTCAACAATCACTCTTAACTAGAAAGGTATTCATAATTTCATATAGGGACATGAAAGATCTCAAAATGATATGAACTATGAAGCGTTCTAGCACACACAATACTACATATTAGATACCTAACCAAGGTACTCTAATCAGGTGGGACTAAGGTGTACTCAAGCTTTAGCCTCTCTAGGTACCATCAGACTTTTAAGATCTAACACCAACATAGGGATCTAGGTGCATATCCAATGTTGGAGCTCCATGGCCAACACTACCATCCCTACTTCGAGATCTAGACATCAACACGTAGGCCATCCAGATGTCCTCTGAAGCATATTGTTGCCACAAGATGCTTCATCTCTCCTTTACAACTAAATTAGATATATATCCACCATTACAAGCATGCTTCAAACATTCAATCTTTTTACGGAGAGATATTTCACAATCACAACCCCAATAAGTAATAAAATTTCATATATACAAACATCAGTACTTCTTGGATCAAATCTCTTGAGATGCAAACATACTTTAGAGTGAAAATAAATTTGATCCCTCTCAGTGCTTGGTAGATCTGGAGTTAAGATAGATCTAGGTTGGTATAATATATATGTGGTTGACATTGAAATATTTTATTTATAATTCGCATTCTCCACATTAAAATGTTAAAATATGCCCCTCATATTTGTTTCATGTATGCATATACTTAATTATTTTTAATATTAATGTTTTCTAAAATATTACATATCAAATCCATATTAAACATTGAAAAAATAACAAATATCCTTGGTACGTTGAATTAGAAAGCAAGAGATAGGCATGTTTCATGATAAAAGACCATTAAATGCATTTGAAAGAGCTTCCATGCATTCCTAAGAACACATTATGGAATCATAAAGGAGTATTAGGTTGTAAAATCCATAACTATTAATGGAATAATAATTCTCTCAATCTTTCTCACTTTATATATGTTTATGTTAAAATATTTTATTCAACCTATGTATTGAAATATTTTATTTATAACCTAAGTTAAACTTATATATCAACTCCATATTAGAAATAAAACAAATTACACATCTCCCTAGTAATGTAAAGTGAAAAAAAGGTTCAATTAAGTTACTTTATTTTTCTCTATGTAAAGTAGAAATAAAATTATGTAATTTAATATGCACATTGAAATATTTTACTTAGTGTTGAGTAAAATATTTTTTGTCATTAATATGTTTTTATTTTAAATATCACATGTAAATAGAATGGAACCTAGACTGAATTACACATCATGTGATATCAATGATATTATTTCCTCTCATCTTCATATTAAATAGTGAAAAAATTACATTTCTTCCTTGTAATTAAAAGTATTTTTTTTTATTCATCTCCATATTAAGTAGTGAAGAAATTACATTTCTTCCTCATACTAAAAGGTAATTTTTTTTTATATAAAATTATGATTAAAATTAAGTGTAAATTGAAGTTAATTTAAATTATAATTACTATTTTAAATAACATTATGTGACAAGAGCTCTCCCATATTTTTTAATTTTTTTAAACATCATTTAATTTTATTTATTTATTTCTCAGAGGGAAAAACATGGCTTCTATTTATATTAAAAGACCAGTACATACAAACTAATATAAATATCTCCATGCTTCATAGCAATAACATCAAACATTACAGAGTGCCTAGAGGAAATAATGCAAGTTATCCATATATATTAATAATAGTAGCAAATATCGAAATAAAAATAAAAATAAAAATAAAACTGTAAGTCTGATTGTCTCTTCAGAAATGTTACTCAAAATAGGAAAGTCAAGAGTTTCCAGGAAATATCAATATGGCAGGTAGATATCACCTACTTCTAGAATGTGCTGATCCACTGTAAGTTTGTAATGCATGATCCCATATTGTCGTAGAATACCTACCTTGGAGAACTTGTCAGCTTCCACATTGTTCTCTATGAATACGTGTCATAGAATAGGAAGTGAGAGAGGCCAATACCTGTTGCATCCTATGGATCCATCTAGCAAGTAGAGGTGGGTCGAATGCATGTTGACCCAACATACCATCAATGCAGGATTTTGAGTCACCATAAATACAGAAAGTAGAGGTGGGTCGAATGCATGTTGACCCAACATACCATCAATGCGGGTTTTTGAGTCACCATAAATATTACATCTTTTCTTTAGCGAACCAAAGCAACCCCCAAAGAGCCATGGTTTCTGCTCTAGTGTTGGTACTAGGACCTCCATTCCAGTGTAGGTTGTATCTGATATTGTTGTTAGGCTAGAGAACTGCTCCACAACCACACAATCCTCTTTGTGATTCTCTATCGAACCACCCTGCTAGCATATTGACATATTGATTATAGGAGAAGATCTAATCTTCACCAAATTCCATTTTGTATATGTAGGAGAAGATCTAATCTTCACCAAATTCTATGAAGGCATATAGCTTGAGTGGGCCTGATGGTTAAGAGCATGTGTTTCTTCCTAAGAGGTCACAGGTTCAAAACCTGAGGGGGGTAGAGTATGTATGCCTTCGTAGACTTAGCAGTCAAATCGTTGCGCGGAAGTGGCCCCCTTGTCCCATAAACAAGGGGGTCTCATACACCAATTTGGTGTCTGGCTTCACTATGACCTTAAAAATAGATATTATTATTATTATTACAAACGATAAACTATATCAATGCCTAAACCTCTAGAACGATTATTATGAAGACATCGTCACGACCTCAGAGCCGACTATACCAATACTTTTATAAAAGTAAAATAAAATACCGATGATTATTTTTTATTTGATTGCTCCTCTGTGGAAAGACATGGAATAGTTTGTGTAGGTTTTCCTTTCATGATGAAGGGTGTGGCTTTATGCACGCTTTGTTTATTCTTATGTGTGGTTTTATGCACGCTTTGTTGCTTTGTTTATGTGGGGAGATTTGATTTTCAGAAGTCTTGTGGGTTATTTTTTTACATAATTATATACATTTAAAAATACTCAAAATAAAACGATAAAACAACGAATAACAAACAAAATAATTGAATTAAATTTATTATTCTTAATTTTGAAACAGAAAAACAATTTAAAAACTTTTATTTCACCAATTCCATTATAAACTATACTTATACACTTAATTATTACTACTTCTAAATCTACTAACTCTTTTAACTATTTTTCAATGCTAAATCTTATTTAAAATTTATTTTCAATTGTATTTTTTGTTTATTAATATTATTTTCGGTGTCTTGGGTTTGCAATGATGAAAGAAGAAGATTTTTCTATTAATGTGCTTGATAAGAAGAACTATGTCAAATACATTTGATTGCTATAAATTATATACAATATGATTGAAAATGCTTAAATGTCAAGTGGCTATCAAAACTTTAAGCGTTTGGTGTAGATTTACGTTTGCTTACATTAGAATCCTAATAAATACCATAATTATAAATACCCCCTATAATAATAAATATATAATATATATATTTTTATATATTAATAGATTAAAGATATATTGAATATGATTTATCTAGTTCATTTGAGGTATGTAACTTAAATTTGAATGTGATAGAATTCTATTCTATTGACGTGTATTGTAACCACTGTTGCTTAGGAAAGGATATTTAATTTGTAGGAAGATATTGGTTTGATTTGTGTAATTTTTTTTGAAGGGTAAAAATATAATGTTGTTTTATTGTTAAATGAACATTGAATATTCTATAAAGATAATTAGATCCAAATAATTTTTATTATAAATATTTATTTATTATTTTTATGTATAATAAGTTTAAATGTATATAAATATTTACATATTAATATACAATATTTTACAATAACATGTAATATGAAATTATCAAGATAAATAATGATTTTCATAATAATATATTTTTAAGTATATTTCCAAATTAAATTAATATTTAAAAATATTTTATTGATAACCCACATTGAATATTCTTTTATATAAAACATTAAAATATTGTATTTTAACAATTTTTTTTTATATATAGATGTATATGAAATTGATATCGACATAAATTAGTTAACATATATCTTGAAATAATTTATTTAAATCTCTTATTAAAATATTTTTGAAAAGTATAAGGTTTAAACATCTTACTCACATATTCTTTTTTACTTCTAATTACTTTACAACATAATCATTTATTTTTTATTATAGAAGACATTTTTTTAGAGCATAATTTTTTATTTTAAATGTGCACTATAAACTCAACGGATAAGAAGAGATAAACAAAATTACACATCCCCTCATACTAGATTGTAGAATAAGCCTCCCGGCTCAATACTAGGCATTGTTACTAGTAATATAGACATTAATATTAATATTCAAATTAAATTTATACATATAGATTAATTAAAATTTAAACCTACAAATTTAAACTAATAAATAGAATATTTGATATTTAACCTTTCAAAATTAAAATAATATACCATTAAACTAAACATTAATTTTTTTCCTAGGAAAAATCATAATCTTTCATTATTTTTGAAAAATTACATATAGTAGATGCTTGGCAGCATATGCATCATTGACCCTTGGCCATCTCGGTGTGTATCACTCAAAAATATATCTTTGTCATATAGAAAAATGGTGCTGGTGTAGCAATCATAATTCACTGCGCAGGGTGATAGCATATTTGCGTATGGAAAAATAGAGTATCATAACTGAGTAATCTACAATATATATACACCACGCAGGACGATGTCCATATTATATAGTCTGAAAATGAAATACATACTGAAATATATACAATGTAAAAACCGTGCAAGTCCCAAAAATAAGATTAGGGTCTCTCAACCCTATGATATGTCTGATCGATATACGACTTGTGGTAGTATTGGTACTCGGCAATACCCCACTGCTGCTGTATCATCCACTAGCCTCTAGGTAGTAGCGTGGCCTCCTTGGAAAGCCTGTCAGCACTATAGTTATGTTCCCTATTGATAGGGCCAGCCCAGGTGATTTCACTGCCAACATATTCCACTGTGGGTGTACAGGCAAGTAATAATTTCAACAAAGATTTTTTTTATAAATACAGTTTGATTAACCAGCATTGAATTAAATGATGGGTATGGTGATTAGTACGATGGTCTCTGTTTGTTTGAAAACTGTCCCTCCTTGGGATTCCATGAGCCCACCTTGGTATAAGGTTTCACAATCTCGCGCCCAGACTATTCATTCGTTATTCTCCCGGTTCTCTAAGCTATGTGCTCTCAGCGGTCTTTGTAGCTTCAATGTGGGTTTTTATGGTTTTGTTCCCCTGGTTCTCTGAGCTGTGTGCTCTTGGCGGTCTTCGCGGCTTCAATGTTGGTTTTTTTATTTATTGTTTTGTTCTCCTGGTTCGGGATTCGACCTGGAAATGTTTTCCACACATCCAGCAAGGGTTATGAAAACCTTGTAAGGTTCGGTTCCTTATTTGTTTCCTTCTCAAGTGTCGACTGTTGTTGTGTGTTGGTAATCAATTGGTGTATCTCTGCGCTTCTCTCTACTTGTTATACAATTTCGGTGTCTGTGATGTCCACGATCCTTGCAGTCGGTTGTTGGTTGTGTTGCTTCTGGTAATGGTTCTTCGGTTCCAAGTTCAACTTCTCCACGAGCTTGACAGAACTATGGTGACGAACTCCTTCGGTTCCTTCGCCACTCTCTCAGGGTAAGTCTGCTTGTTCTATGCTATCTATGTCTATTCCTTTTCCCTTAGTCGCCTAACGTTTTCGGCTCCTTGTGAGCAGGGAAAACCTAGTGCAGTTGTTGCAGTTGGGGCTTGCCTTCCTCAGGTAAGCTAACCAACTATATTTTATTTGTTTTGTTCAGTTTTGAATCCTCCTCATTTCGTATTACCAGCACTCATTTTTTTTTTTTTTGTCGTTGTAGGTATGGCCGCCCGAGGGTTTTTGCGCATGGAAACTTGACTGTTCCAACTGAGCACGGGTAGTGTCATTTCTATTTGTTAGTTGTTTCTGCTCAGCTTCATGCTATGACTGTAGGGTCAGTGTGTCTTTGGTCTTCGAGTCACTGTCTGTACTCGATTCTTCTGTAGATTGTCACTGCTGTTGGACTATAGTAATGGGTCGAGGGTTATTGGGCCTGGTTCCCGCTTTGTCATAAGCATGGGTCATGTATTTATGAAATGGGTTCGTTCTTTTTGTTTCGAACATAATGTATATGTATAAAGAACTAGAACATTGTCTTTACGCTTATATGAATTCAATTATAAAACTGTGTGGACTATATATTCGCATACCTGGTGTTTGTAGAATTTATTAGATTGTCTGGACTCGTCAATTCTAGCTTCGTGACTTTTGTTTACATAAGTGATTTCAAGTCTGTATATTTGATTGAATCCGCCTGCAACCTGGGCGCTTACGCTTCTCCTCTGGTTGTTGTTATCTCTCTAGTCGCACTATAACTTGTAATGGTATTCCAACAGTCTCCACAAATGTAATTTCATACAAATCACATACACAGTATTAGGGACGCTGCAGAGGTGAATGTGCACAGAAAATTATCCCTCTTTTTTTTTCTTTCATTTCTCTGATAGTTGGCCCCTTACATTGTGTTCTGTCCCTCTTTTTAAGAACAATGTTCCCAAATTGTCACTAACTGCTGTTAGTTATGTTCAATTGGTTACATCAGTTATTCCTCATACAAAACTTTCATTGTTGTTTACATATACTTTTTTCTTTTTTTTTTTAATGTTTTTACAAAAGTAAATTAATGGTCTAGAAACAATGACACTAACTAATTCCTACTGTTCCTAATGCTATCCATTTAGTGAATTAACTCCTTCGTCCCCTTCAGAGACCATACCGCCTTCATTTTGTTTTTGTCATGTCAGCCAGATGCTTCTACATCAGGCTCCCAGGGTAAGAGAAAATCATGGCTCCGTTCCATGAGCTCCTCCACAAACTAGCCAGCCTTCTGTATCTGCGCCGCATCAAGCCACGAACTATCCTCAATTGGACAGTCTTTCCATTTGACAAGGTAGCGTATATATTCCTTCCTGCGTGTCCTCTTGGCTATCTGGGTACCGAGAATCCCTTCAATCTCATGGGATTGAACCGAAGGCATATGCCTCATCCAAGAACTGTCTCCAACTTGGATGTCCCGTTCTGGCCGTACCACACTGTCTTCCTCTGCGTGGGCAGTATATGGGAACAGGTTCGCCACATTGAAAATAGGTGATATGCCTATATCAGGTGGCAGCTGGATTTCATAGGCGTTAGCTGAGAACCTACGCAAAATCTTGCAAGGACCAATCTTTTTAAATTTTAACTTATTATATGCGCCCTTAGGAAATCATTCTTTGCGCAAGTGTGCAAGGACCTCGTCTCCAACATTAAATTGTACTTCTCTTCGCCTTGAATCTGCTTGCTGCTTATATTTCTGCACACTGTCCTGCAATTTTAATTTTACCCGTTCATGTAGTTCATTCATTGCTTCGGAAAAATCTTCTCCATCCACACTTCTACGCTCCAATTTTCCCAAATTTCGCAGTTCATGTATTCCCCAAGGATGCATGCCATACAAGATTTGGAATGGGCTGTGTCCGGTGCTACGATTTGGCGAATCGTTATAAGCGAATTCCGCCTGAGCGAGAGCACAATCCCATAACCGTGAATTTTCCCCAGTCAAACTCCGTAACGAATTCCCCAAACTCCTGTTCACCACTTCCGTTTGTCCATTAGTTTGCGGATGATACGCAGAGCTGAAATTCAATTGCGTGCCTAACTTTTTCCACAGGGTGCGCCAAAAGTGTCC
Source organism: Pinus taeda (assembly GCA_000404065.3). Classification (NCBI taxonomy): domain Eukaryota; kingdom Viridiplantae; phylum Streptophyta; class Pinopsida; order Pinales; family Pinaceae; genus Pinus; species Pinus taeda. Next base: position 9,024 of record APFE030415475.1, read on the forward strand.
TGTGAATTTTACATCCCTATTAGAAATGATAGATCTAGGTAGGCCGTGCAATCTAACAATCTCCGTGAAAAACAGGTGAGCTACATACGTGGCATCACTAGTTTTTTGACAAGGGATAAAATGCGCCATTTTTGAAAATCTGTCTACCACCACCATCACTGAGTCATACCCCCACTGCGTTCTAAGCAATCCCAAGACAAAGTCAATGTTGATTGAGTCCCATGGCCTGCTCGGAATAGGTAGTGGCGTGTAAAGTCCAGTATTATGACTATGTCCTTTCGCCAGTTGGCAGACTTTACACGTGTTCACATATCGCTGTACATCGCTACGTATTCTGGGCCAGTAATAAAAGTGTCCGAGCTGCTCCAAAGTTTTGTCTATGCCGAAATGACCGGTTAGACCACCACTATGTTTCTCCTGTATAATATTTTCCCTCATCGAACAGTTCGGGATACATAACTGTCCACCTCTGAACAATAGTCCTTCCTGCAAATTGTAGTCCAACCATGGACTTGTATTTCTCAACACGAAATTTTGGAAAGCTTCAAAGGCTTCTTTGAAGTCTGTGTCGGTTTAGTACAAATCCTTTAGATGTTTGAATCTCATCACCTGTATTCTACTTTCCTGTAAGAACAAAGCTCTTCTGCTCAAGGCATCTGCCACTTTATTGGCTTGCCCATTGATGTGTTTTAGCATAAAAGTGAAACTCAACAAATATTCTAACCATTTGGCACGCTTATGGTTCAATTTGTGCTGCTTCATTACATATTGCAGTGCTGAATTATCATAAAATAATACAAACTCGTTGCCCAGCAGGTAGTGTCTCCAATGCTTTAAAGCTTGGACCACGACATAAAATTCCTTGTCATACGAGGAATATTTCTGCCTGCTTTCGTTTAATTTCTCACTAAAGAATGCGACTGGTCTATCTTCTTGATTGAGCACAGTGCCAATAGCTGCCCCACTTGCATCACACCGAACCTGAAAAAGCTTGTTAAAGTCGGGCAGCTTTAAGATTAGCCTCTCTGTAATCTTCCGCTTCAAAAGCTGAAAGCTATCCTCTGCTGCTCTGGTCCAACAAAAAGGCTAACTGGCCTTTTTGATGGTGTCTAGCATCGGCACGTAGATTTCACTAAAATTCCTAATAGAATTTCGATAAAAAACTTGCCAATCCATGAAAGATATGTACCTCAAATAAGCTCTTTGGTGACGGCCAATTAATGATTGCCGCGATCTTTTCTGGATCCATCTTCAATTCATTTTCCGCAATTACAAACCCCAAATAAACCAGTTCCTTCTGCAGGAAAGTATATTTTTTTTAAGTTTATCAGCAGTTTGTTTTGTTGTAACTTCTCTAGCACTCTTCGAACATGTTGAAGATGCTCTCCCTTTGTTCTGCCGAAAATCAAAATATCGTCAAGATAGACTATCACAAACTTGCCAATAAATTCTTTTAACATCTCATTCATCAATCTCATAAAAGTACTAGGAGCGTTGCTCAATCCAAACGACATGACTAGCCACTCGTACAACCCTTCATTGGTCTTGAAGGTTGTCTTCCACTCGTCTCCTTCCCTAATCCTGATCTAATGATATCCACTCTTCAGATCAATTTTCGTGAAATAAGCTGCCCCGCTAAGACAATCCATCATATCATCCATTCTAGGTAAGGGAAATCTGTACCGAATAGGGATTTATTGATAGCTTGTGAATCCATACACATCCGTCATTCTACACCCTTCTTAGGTGCGAGTACTGTTGGTACCGCACAAGGGCTCAAACTTTCTTTGATCAACCCCTTATCTAGTAGCTCTTGCACCTGTTTACGAATCTCTTCATTATCTTTCAGGCTCATGCGATACGCTGCCTTATTTGGTAGGCTTGCTCCGGGTATGAAATCGATATGATGGCTGATGCTCCTCTTAGGAGGCAACTTGTTCGGTAAGTTGTTGACTACAATGTCCTTAAATTCTTCTAATATCTCTTGAATCTTTGTAGGCAATTCTGAATTTTCTGTGTTCAGCAACACAGTCTTAGTCCTCCTTACAATTGCATAATTCACCTTGTTTTCCTCAATCTGCTTAATAAACTGTTTTCCACCTATCAACAATGCTTTTGTTCCACTTGCTTTTGCTGTATCCTCCTCTTTGATGGGTACAAGCGTATGCTTGACTCCATCTTTCACAAATTTGTAACAATTCGTCTTCCCATTGTGCGTCACCTTCTGATCATATTAACACAGTCTCCTTAATAGTATATGGCACACATCCATTGGAATGATGTCATAGACAACCTTGTCTTGGTATTTGCCAATGTGAAATTCAACCTCACACTGTTCATCAACTAATAGTTGGTGGCCTTTTTGTAGCCACGACACCTTGTAAGGTGTGGGATGCTTAAGTCACTTCAATCCCAGCTTTTCCACCATCTCGGTGGCAACTAAATTGTCTGTACTCCCACTGCCTATGATCAATTTACAACACTTTCCATGTGATTTTCAAACTGTTCGGAACAATGCCTTCCGTTGGGTCTGATCAGCCATCTCCTTGGCTGGCTTCAACAATACTTTATTTAAAACCAAAGCCTCTCCTGTTTCTGCCACATTCTCTACCTCCTGGGGTGGCGCTTCAACTTCCTCAGGCTGCGTAACAAATGCTCCCCTTGGCCAGTGAGCTCAGCTTTTGGGCATTCGAAGGATTTGTGCCCCCACTTGTGGCACCTGTAGCACTGGATACTAGCTCCCCTTCCTCGACCATTTCCTCTTCCTCGCTGATATGGCCGACCTCCTCTTGTGCTATCTCCCTCCTCTGCTGTCCCTGAAGCTCTGGAGCTGTTGCCTTCTTCGCTGTTAGTGGCAGTTCTCCCTCTGCCGTAGGACTATCCTTGTCCTCTGCCATTTCCTCGTCCTCTCCTGTTATTCTGTTTCCTATTAATCTTTTCCTCAGCCTTTACAACACTCTAAAAGGCTTCTTCTATATTCCGTGGAGAGAGAATACTGATCTCATCCAGTATTTCCAGCCTCAAACCATTCACATATCTCGTTGTCTTCTTTGGAGTATCATTAGTATAACCAGCCTACAAGTTTACACGATAAAACTCCTCTATGTATTCCTTTATGGTCATCCCCTTCTCTCTTAAATTCTGCACCCATCGTCGGTAAAGCTCAACATGATAATCTTTAGGCAGAAATCTGCCTTTCAGTTTTGCCACCATCCTCGGCCACTTCCTTATCGGTAGCTTGTTCACTCTCCTCCTGTCCGCTTGGACACTATCCCACCATAAAGCGGTGTGTCATTTTAGCTTAGTTGCAACAAATCTGACTCTTTTGTCCTCACTGATCTCTTCGTTTTTAAAATACTTATCTAACTTACTTACCCAATCTAGCAGAACATTTGCGGATAGACTGCCATCATAGTTAGGAATTTCAGGTTTGGGTTTGCTGCTAGCTAACAATACCGATCTCAACAGTGTTAACTCCGGGGCTTCTTCATCTGACCCGTCTGTAGCAGTTACTGACTCCTCTTCACTGTCATCCCCAAGTTCTAGGTATCTTCTCCTTCCTGCCTCCACTGCTTCCAAGAGAGCAGTAAGGGCCCTCAATTCTTCCCTCAAGCCCTCATCTGTTGCTCTGTGCACACCTCTTCCACGTCCTCGTCTTTGAACCTCCATATCCTGATTTCTTCAACTTCCTACTCTGATACCACTTGATGGGGCCAGCCCACGTGATTTCGTTGCTAACGTATTCCACTGTGGGTGTATAGGCAAGTAATAATTTCAACAAAGATTTTTTTTATAAATACAGTTTGATTAACCAACATTGAATTAAATGATGGGTATGGTGATTAGTACGATGGTATCTGTTTGTTTGACAACCGTCCCTCCTTGGGATTCCACGAGCCCGCCTTGGTATAGGGTTTCACAATCTCGTGCCCAGACTATTCATTCATTATTCTCCCGGTTCTCTGAGCTATGCGCTCTGGACGGTCTTTGCAGCTTCAATGTGGGTTTTTATGGTTTTTTTCCCCTGGTTCTCTGAGCTGTGTTCTCTCGGCGGTCTTCGCGGCTTCAATGTGGGTTTTTTTTTATGGTTTTGTTCTCCTGGTTCAGGATTTGACCTCGAAATGTTTTCCACTCATCCGGCAAGGGTTATGAAAACCTGGTAAGGTTCGGTTCCTTCTTTGTTTCCTTCTCAAGTGTTGACTATTGTTGTGTGTTGGTAATCAATTGGTGTGTCTCTGCGCTTCTCTCTACTTGTTATACAGTTTCGGTGTCTGTGCTTTCCACGATCCTTGTAGTCGGTTGTTGGTTGTGCTGCTTCTGGTAATGGTTCTCCGGTTCCAAGTTCAACTTCTCCACGAGCCTGACAGAACTATGGTGACGAACTCCTTCGGTTCCTCTGCCACTCTCTCAGGGTAAATCTGCCTGTTCTATGCTATCTATGTCTGTTCCTTTTCCCTCAGTCGCCTAACGTTATCGGCTCCTCGTGAGCAGGGAAAACCTGGTGGAGTTGTTGCAGTTGGGGCTTGCCTTCCTCAGGTAAGCTAACCAGCTATATTTTATTTATTCTGTTCAGTTTCGAATCCTCCTCATTTCGTATTACCAGCACTCATTTCGTTTGTTGTTTGTCGTTGCAGGTATGGCCACCTGAGGGTTTCGACGCATGGAAACTTGATTGTTCCAACTGAGCACGAGTAGTGTTGTTTCTATTTGTTAGTTGTTTCTGCTCGGCTTCATGCTATGACTATAGGATCAGTGTGTCTTTGGTCTTCGAGTCACTGTCTATACTCGACTCTTCTGTAGATTGTCACTGTTGTTGGGCTATAGTAATGGGTCGAGGGTTACTGGGTATGGTTCCCACTTTGTCATAAGCATGGGTCATGTATTTATGAAATGGGTTCTTTCTTTTTGTTTCGAATAGAATGTATATGTATAAAGAACCAAAACATTGTCTTTACGTTTATATGAATTCAATTATAAAACTGTGTGGACTATATATTCGCATACCTGGTGAGTTGTAGAATTTATTAGATTGTTTGGACTCGTCAATTTCGGCTTCGTGACTTTTGTTTACATAAGTGATTTCAAGTCTGTATATTTGATTGAATACGCCTGCAACCTGGGCGCTTACACTTCTCCTCTGGTTGATTTTATCTCTCCAGTCGCACTATAACTTGTAATCGTATTCCAACAGTCTCCACAAACATAATTTCATACAAATCACATACACAGTATTAGGGACGTTGCAGAGGTGAATGTGCACAAAAAATTATCCCTCTTTTTTTTTTCATTTCTCTGATAGTCGACCCCTTAAATTGTGTTCTGTCCCTCTTTTTAAGAACAGTGTTCCCAAACTGTCACTAACTTCTGTTAGTTATGTTCAATTTGTTACATCAATTATTCCTCATACAGAACTTTTCATTGTTGTTTAGCATATACTTTTTTTTTAATGTTTTTACAAAAGTAAATTAACTGTCTAGAAACAGTGACACTAACTAATTCCTACTATTCCTAATTACAATTCACTAAATTAAGTTAGGCAACTTAATAAAAGAAAAAAAACACAAGTACGCTATCCATTCAGTGAATTAACTCCTTCTTCCCCTTCAAAGACCATACCGCCTTCATTTTGTCTTTGTCTTGTCAGCCAGATGCTCCTGCATCAGGCTCCCGGGGTAAGAGAAAATCATGGCTCCGTTCCATGAGCTCCTCCACAGAATAGCCAGCCTTCTGTATCAGAGCCGCGTCAAGCCACGAACTGTCCTCAATTGGACAATCTTTCCATTTGACAAGGTATCGTAGATATTCCTTCCTGCGTGCCCTCTTGGCTATCTGTACTGAGAATCCCTTCAATCTCATGGGATTGAACCGAATGCATATACCTCATCCAAGAACTATCTCCAACTTGGGTGTCCTGTTCTGGTCGTACCACACTGTCTTCCTCTGCGTGGGCAGTATATGATAACAGGTACGCCACATTGAAAATAGGTGATATGCCTATATTAGGTGGTCGCTGGATTTCATAGGCGTTAGCTGAGAACTTACACACTATTATTATTTTAATCCTTAATTCACTATATTGTTTTTTATTTTGATTATCAGTTGTGAATCCACCCAAAATACAATTATTAACTCCCAACATAACATAACTATCAATATTACACTTATAATATTATTAATTGTAATTTTTTTCAATGTATACTTTAATTTTAACTTTTTTGTTTAAAATTTTTTATAACTAATAATTAAAATAATAATATAATAATAATAATTATGATTAAACTTTAATAATAACAATAATTAATCCGTTTTCCTATTTAATATTATTATTATTATTATATAATAATTATTTAATTCTATTTATTTCACCAAATAATGTTATTTATATAATTATTATTATTATTTAAACTCGTTATCTGCTTTAATCATCTCAATTTAATTTAATCAAATCTAATTATCTTAAATATCTTTATTTAATAATTTTCTTATAATTCACACAACTGTTCTGTAAAGATAGTTGTCAATAATGTATCTATTAAAACCTATATACATGTAAATTTTCAAATTTTATCGGGTTTAAAATAAAATATTGAAAAAGTAAATTACCAACTCCAATGTTTAAATATTATTATGTTGATGTATTATTGTTTAATAAAATACATGAGAGCATCAGTTGTGTGTGGGGCATGGCACAAGTCAGATTTCATCATAAATTGTTAAATCATAATTAATTAATTACATTTATCAAAATTCTTTTCTTAATCTAAATATATTATACTAGAAATCAAACCGCAAGTAGTTACCTATATCCAGATCTGATACAGATGCCACCATCACACTAACGAATTACATTTATCCAATTTCTCTTCCAAAAGTTCAAATATTTTATCGTAAAAGTCACAAGAATATAATAGTACCTTAGGGGTTATCTTCTTCATTCCATCCGGCTATGGGAGAACAAGACACCTTTATTTTTAATGACTTCCAAGATAGATTTTCAAAATTCAACTTGAGATGTTTAATCAGATATTTGTTTTGGGTGACACTTAATGTAGCAAAGTGAATCCAGTTATATTGGGTTTTTTTAAGTTTGGCAGGATTTTTTTATTCATTTTCAATATAATTAGGTAGGTTACATCTATATTTAGATGGTTAGGTGGCCTTAACCTGCCCATGGGAAACTAGGTCTATTGGCCACCTTAACACATTATAAGCCATCGAAAAACAAAAGAGTTTGAGACTTTCTATCATAGCTATATATGTCTGATTATTCTTAATTCCCCTAGTATGTAGATAACTCAGACATAATATCAAAGTTTGTCGAGTCTTCATCTATACAAAATAAAAATAAAAAACCACACTATGTAAATCATGCGATTAATCATCATAAGAGTCCATAGGTGCTGGGTCTTTCACAATAGAGCTGGGTAATTCTGTCTAAGAGAGACATGGAATATGCTTCTTTATGCCACTAAGGCGGGCATCCTGTTGATGAATTTGGAATTGTATGACCTGAAATTTCTTAAGAATTTCCTAGAGTCCGAGACCAATCTTGGATGAACCAGCTGAAGGAGTCGCCAAGGCTCTAGCCAGAATATTCTTCATCAACCAGTAAATATAGACAATCTATTTGTATTGAGATGACCGACCTCTGAAGTGTCAAGGATCTGACAGTAGGTCTTGCCATTCCTCCACATCCAAGTCCACATAAGCTGCTTGTTAGTTTAAATCTTCTTCCTAGCGAGAGATTAACTAGCGGCTCTGAGGTTGTGTGCTAGTCTGATATGCCTATACAAAATCTTGAATAAGGCCAGAGGGAGAATTATGGTGCCAACCCTGAGTTGGACGTGGTTGGGGTTGGCTACCTCCCCGCTATTGGCTTGCACTTTTGTTCCTCCCTCGACCTCCCCTTGTCGAGGTGCATCTGCCCAAGGAAGGATGCACCATGCTGTAATTCTGCCTACACCGAATGTGATATGATACCCTGAAATGGAAACCCAAGACCTCCAGATCAAGGCGTTTGACTAGCTTAAGATCCTGGTGTGCACACTAAGAATTTAAGCCTCTAGGTATGCGACAGTAAAATTCCATATAACAGTCAGCGTTAAGGAAATAAACCAAACTTTTTCCAATGATTATGAGATGGGTGTGCCGAGATAGGTCGAACACATCAACTAAGGGCTCCCTGAGCCTTCTTGAGGTAGAACACAAAATACATTCAGGCATATCATTTCACAGGAGACCCCTTCTCTTAAAGGCTAATAGGTACATCAGAAAAACAAGATAATAGACAAAATCATCCATGCAGGACCCGTAGACTAAATTTCAGTGCTCAGTCCCCAAATACATGCCCATCCAAGAAAGTAAAATTCCATAATGGAAAAAAAATATTTATAATCATATATATATATAATTATTTATAATATTTAATTTTGATTTGATAATTTTTTTATATAAAATATTAATTTTTTTATATTAAGAAAATAAATAAGTTAATAATTTATATAAAAATTTACGTGAAATAATATATATATATATATATATATATATATATATATTATATATATATATATATATATATATATATATATATATTATATATAATGAATTTAGTATGCAATGAGAGTGATCAAATCTCTTCAGGTGTAAATCTTAGTGTAGAGTTTGAATTTTTTTTTGTATTACTATCATTTTTTACAGACCCCAATGAATGTGTAATGATCCCCTTTCTCTATACACACACAATATACATTTTTCTATTGTTTAAATTGTATTTTTGAATGCTATATATAATATATAACTTAAACTTGTAAGTACACATCTTTGTTTGATATACCTAAAAAAGACCAAAATATAAAATAGTGAGACTACTTCAAACATTCTAACCACAATAACTTGTTTTTTTTCAATTTCTTTATATGATATATACATAAATTATTTTAAATAATATATAATATATACATAGTTGACATTAAAATATTTTACATAACATGTGCGTTGAGACATAAATTGGTATTTTGTTTAATAATATATTTTTATGTAAATGTTTTCGCAGTGAAAATATTTTATTAATAACCCACTGAATTGTTTTATTTTTATGAATATTTTTAAATGCCACATATTAATTTTATGTTATCAATTAAATAAATTACACATCTTTGTCTTATTATTCTTATTAAGAAGTACTTGATTTTTTTTTTTTTGCCAATTTCCAATTTTTGTTTCTTTGGACATTTATTTTCACAATTTATTTCTATATAAAGATATATATGAAGGTTATATCTACCAAGAAAAAGATAGTTACCATAAATGTTTAAATAATTTATTTAAAACTTGTATTGAAATAATTTTAAAAAGTATGAGGCTTAAACATCTTGCATATATAAACTTTCCTTGTTGATTTCCTTCACCATCAAACTTTTCATCAAATGACTAATGTAAATTTGTTTCACAGTCTAGTGTCGCTCTTCCAATTATCCCCCTCTTTAGCAACTACAACACCTAAAAGACATAATGGAAAAGTAGAGAAATAAAAAGATACGTCAAATTATTACGAAATACCTAGATGAAACAATCGAAAAATAGATAAATAAAAAGATACATCATTTTCTTTAAAACTTATAGCAAGTTGTGGCCACCTTGAGTGCTCACTTCTAGTCTATTCTAGACTCCTAAGTCTCATAGGAGTGCAACATCAACATAAAACTACTTTACAACGAGTATATTTAAGTTATCTAAATTATTTGGAAATGAAGTAATTTCATCCCTCTCTTAAAATATAGACTATTTTAAAATCTATAACTAATGCTAAAAAGCATATTCATAACTTAATCAACCATAATCCTAATATAATCAACATTGATCCTAATACTACTCCTAAACTGCTGTAATGATATGATTTTTATATGATTTGCAAAATGTTCGGAACAATGCCTTCCGTTGGGTCTGATCAGCCGTCTCCTTGGCTGGCTTCAACAATACTTTATTTAAAACCAAAGCCTCTCCTGTTTTTGCCACATTTTCTACCTCCTGGGGCGGTGCTTCAACTTCCTCAGGCTGCGTAACAAATGCTCCCCTTTGGCCAGTGTGCTCAGCTTTCGGGCATTCGAAGGATTTGTGCCCCCACTTGTGGCACTTGTAGCACTGGATACTAGCTCCCCTTCCTCGACCATTTCCTCTTCCTCGCTGATATGGCCGACCTCCTCTTGTGCTATCTCCCTCCTCTGCTGTCCCTGAAGCTCTGGAGTTGTTGCCTTCTTCGCTGTTAGTGGAAGTTCTCTCTCTGCCGTAGGACTGTCCTCGTCCTCTACCATTTCCTCATCCTCTCCTGTTATTCTGTTTCCTATTAAGCTTTTCCTCAGCCTTTACAACACTCTGAAAGGATTCTTCTATATTCCCTGGAGAGAGAATACTGATCTCATCCAGTATTTCCAGCCTCAAACCATTCACGTATCTCGCTGTCTTCTCTGGAGTACCATTAGTATAACCAACCTGCAAGTTTACACAATAAAACTCCTCTATGTATTCCTTTACGGTCATCCCCTTCTCTCTTAAATTCTGCACCTGTCATCAGTAAAGCTTAACCTGATAATCTTTAGGCAGAAATCTGCCTTTCAGTTTATCCACCATCCTCGGCCACTTCCTTATTGGTAGCTTGTTCACTCTCCTCCTATCCGCTTGGAGACTATCCCACCATAAAGCGGTGTGTCATTTTAACTTAGTTGCAGCAAATCTGACTCTTTTGTCCTCACTGATCTCTTCATTTTCAAAATACTTGTCTAACTCACTTACCCAATCCAGCAGAACATTTGCGGATAGACTGCCATCATAGTTAGGAACTTCAGGTTTGGGTTTGCTGCTGGCTAACAATACCGATGTCAACAGTCTTAACTCTGGGGCTTCTTCATCTGACCCGTCTGTAGCAGTTACTGACTCCTCTTCACTGTCATCCCCAAGTTTTGGGTCTCTTCTCCTTCCTGCCTCCACTGCATCCAAGCGAGCAGTAAGGGCCCTCAATTCTACCCTCAAGCCCTCATCTGCTGCTCTGTGCACACCTCTTCCACGTCCTCGTCTTTGAACCTCCATATCCTGATTTCTTCAACTTTCCTGCTCTGATACCACTTGATGGGGCCAGCCCACGTGATTTCGCTGCCAACGTATTCCACTGTGGGTGTATAGGCAAGTAATAATTTCAACAGATATATTTTTTATTAATACAGTTTGATTAACCGGCTTTGAATTAAATGATGGGTATGGTGATTAGTACGATGGTATCTGTTTGTTTGACAACTGCCCCTCCTTGGGATTCCACAAGCCCGCCTTGGTATAGGGTTTCACAATCTCGTGCCCAGACTATTCATTCATTATTCTCCCGGTTCTTTGAGCTATGTGCTCTCGTCGGTCTTCGCAACTTCAATGTGGGTTTTTATGGTTTTGTTCCCCTGGTTCTCTGAGCTGTGTGCTCTCGGCGGTCTTCGCGGCTTCAATGTGGGTTTTTTTTAATGGTTTTGTTCTCCTGGTTCGGGATTCGACCTGGAAATGTTTTCCACTCATCCGGCAAGGATTATGAAAACCTGGTAAGGTTCGGTTCCTTCTTTGTTTCCTTCTCAAGTGTTGACTGTTGTTGTGTGTTGGTAATCAATTGGTGTGTCTCTGCACTTCTCTCTACTTGTTATACAGTTTCGGTGTCTGTGCTTTCCACGATCCTTGTAGTCGGTTGTTGGTTGTGCTGCTTCTGGTAATGGTTCTCTGGTTCCAAGTTCAACTTCTCCACAAGCTTGACAGAACTATGGTGACGAACTCCTTTGGTTCCTCTGCCACTCTCTCAGGGTAAATCCGCCTGTTCTATGTTATCTATGTCTGTTCCTTTTCCCTCAGTTGCCTAACGTTTTCGGTTCCTCGTGAGCAGGGAAAACCTGGTGGAGTTGTTGCAGTTGGGGCTTGCCTTCAGCTAACTAGCTATATTTTATTTGTTCTGTTCAGTTTCGAATCCTCCTCATTTCGTATTACCAGCACTCATTTCGTTTGTTGTTTGTCGTTGCAGGTATGGCCACCCGAGGGTTTCGACGCGTGGAAACTTGATTGTTCCAACTGAGCACGAGTAGTGTCATTTCTATTTGTTAGTTGTTTCTGCTCGGCTTCATGCTATGACTATAGGGTCAGTGTGTCTTTGGTCTTCGAGTCATTGTCTATACTCGATTCTTCTGTAGATTGTCATTGTTGTTGGGCTATAGTAATGGGTTGAGGGTTATTGGGTCTACTTCCCGCTTTGTCATAAGCATGAGTCATGTATTTATGAAATGGGTTCGTTCTTTTTGTTTCGAACAGAATGTATATGTATAAAGAACCAAAACGTTGTCTTTACATTTATATGAATTCAATTATAAAACTGTGTGGACTATATATTCGCATACCTGGTGTTTGTAGAATTTATTAGATTGTTTGGACTCGTCAATTTCGACTTCGTGACTTTTGTTTACATATGATTTAAAGTCTGTATATTTGATTGAATCCACCTGCAACCTGGGTGCTTACGCTTCTCCTTTGGTTGTTTTTGTCTCTCCAGTCACACTATAACTTGTAATGGTATTCCAACAGTCTCCATAAACGTAATTTCATACAAATCACATACACAGTATTAGGGACGCTGCAGAGGTGAATGTGCACAAAAAATTATCCCTCTTTTTTTTTTAATTTCTCTGATAGTCGACCCCTTACATAGTGTTCTGTCCCTCTTTTTAAGAACAATGTTCCCAAACTTTCACTAACTGATGTTAGTTATGTTCAATTGGTTACATCAGTTATTCCTCATACATAACTTTTCATTGTTGTTTAGCATATACTTTTTTTTTTAATGTTTTTACAAAAGTAAATTCACTGTCTAGAAACAATGACACTAACTAATTCCTACTGTTCCTAATTACAACTCACTAAATTAACTTAGGCAACTTAATAAAAGAAAAAAAACACAAGTATGCTATCCATTCAGTGAATTAACTCCTTCTTCCCCTTCAGAGACCATACCGCCTTCATTTTGTCTTTGTCTTGTCAGCCAAATGCTCCTGCATCAGGCTCCCGGGGTAAGAGAAAATCATGGCTCCGTTCCATGAGCTCCTCCACAGAATAGCCAGCCTTCTGTATCTGCGCTGTGTCAAGCCACGAACTATCCTCAATTGGATGGTGTTTCCATTTGACAAGGTATCGTAGATATTCCTTCCTGCGTGTCCTCTTGGCTATCTAGGTACCGAGAATCCCTTCAATCTCATGGGATTGAACCGAATGCATATGCCTCATCCAAGAACTATCTCCAACTTGGGTGTCTTGTTCTGGCCGTACCACACTGTCTTCCTCTGCGTGGGCAATATATGGGAATAGGTCTGCCATATTGAAAATAGGTGATATGCCTATATCAGGTGGTCGATGGATTTCATAGGCGTTAGCTGAAAACTTACACACTATTATTATTTTAATCCTTAATTCACTATATTATTTTTTATTTTGAGTTATCGGTTGTGAATCCACCCAAAATACAATTATTACCTCCCTAACATAACATAACTATCAATATTACACTTATAATATTATTAATTGTAATTTTTTCAATGTATACTTTAATTTTAACTTTTTTGTTTTAAATTTTTTATTAACTAATAATTAAAATAATAATAATTTTAATTTTTGTTTTAAATTTTTTATTAACTAATAATTAAATAATAATAATAATAATTATTTATGATTTAAACTTTAATAATAACAATAATATAGTCTTTTTCCTATTTTAATATTATTATATTTATTATAATAATAATTATTTAATCTTATATTTCACCAATAATATTATGTATTATAATAATTAATATTATTTAAACTCGTTATCTTGCTTTAATCATCTCAATTTAATTTAATCAAATCTAATTATCTTAAATATCTTTATTTAATAATTTTCTTATAATTCATACAACTGTTCTGTAAAGATAGTGGTCAATAATGTATCTATTAAAACCTATATACATGTAAATTTTCAAATTTTATCGGGTTTAAAATAAAATATTAAAAAATAATTACCAACTCCAATGTTTAAATATTATTATGTTGATGTATTATTGTTTAATAAAATACATGAGAGCATCATTTGTGTGTGGGGCATGGCACAAGTCAGATTTCATCATAAATTGTCAAATCATAATTAATTAATTACATTTATCAAAATTCTTTTCTTAATCTAAATATTTTATACTAAAAATCAAAGCAGTAGTCTATAACGCGACTTTTTGAAAGTCTTTCTGGCGGATTTTTACGGTCAAAATCCGGCAGCAATTCATTGGAATCTCAAGTTTGATAGCTAGTTTCTGCACAATCAATGGCTCCCAGGGGTTTTTCAGGGCGCTGAATCCAAATATGCAGTTAAAAAACCATTTTAACTGCTTAAAAATCAAGATTTAACCTCATTTCTTCCGCCGGATTCCGTCACCGGAATCTCCAAAAAGTCGCATTATAGACAACTCCAAAATCAAACCGCAAGTAGTTACATATATCTAGATCTGATACAAATGCCACCATCACACTAACGAATTACATATATCCAATTTCTCTTCCAAAAGTCCAAATATTTTATCGTAAAAGTCACAAGAATAGAATAGTACCTTAGGGGTTATCTTCTTCATTCCATCCGGCCATGGGAGAACAAGACACCTTTATTTTTAATGACTTCCAAGAAAGATTTTCAAAATTCAACTTGAGATGTCTAATCACATGTTTGTGACACTTCATGTAGCAAAGTGAATCTCGTTATATATATATATATATATATATATTTATATTATATATATATATATATATTATATATATATATTTTTAAAGTTTGGCGGGATTTTTTTATATTCATTTCCAAACATAATTAGGTAGGTTACATCCATATTCAAATAGTTAGTGGCTTTAACCCACCCATTGGGAAACTAGGTTTATTGGCCACCTTACCACATTATAAACCATCCAAAAACAAAAGAGTTTGAGACTTTCTATCATAGCTATATATGTCTGATTATTCTTAATTCCCCTAACTCAGACATAATATCAAAGTTTGTTGAGTCTTCATCTATACAAAGAAAAAATAAAAAACCACACTATGTAAATCATGCAATTAATCATCATAAGAGTCCATAGGTGCTGGGTCTTTCACAATAGAGCTGAAATTTCTTATGGATTTCCTGGAGTCCGGGACCAATCTTGGATGAACTAGCTGAAGGAGTCGCCAAGGCTCTAGCGAAAATATTCTTCATCAACCAGTAAATATAGACAATCTGTTTGTATTGAGATGACCGACCTCTGAAGTGTCATGGATCCAACAGTAGGTCTCGTCATTCCTCCACATCCAAGTCCACATAAGCTGCTTGTTAGATTAAATCTTCTTCCTAGCCAAAGGTTAACTAGCGGCTTTAAGGTTGTGTGCTAGTTTGATATGCCTGTACAAAATCTTGAATAAGGCCAGAGGGAGATTTATGGTCCCAACCCTGAGTTGGATGTGGTTGGGGTTGGCTACCTCCCCGCTGTTGGCCTGCACTTCGGTTCCTCCCTCGACCTCCCCTTGTCGAGGTGCATCTGCCCAAGGAAGGACGCACCATGTTGTAATTCTGCCTACAACGAATGTGATATGATACCCTGAAATGGAAACCCAAGACCTCTAGATCAAGGCATTTGACTAGCTTAAGATCCTGGTGTGCACACTGAGAATTTAAGCCTATAGGTATGCGACAATAAAATTTCATATAATAGTGAGCGTTAAGGAAATAAACCAAACTTTTTCCAATGATTATGAGATGGGTGTGCCGAGATAGGCCGAACACATCAACTAAGGGCTCCTGAGCCTTCTTGAGGTAGAACACAAAATACATTCAGGCATATCATTTCGCAGGAGAACCCTTCTCTTAAAGGCTAACAGGTACATCAGAAAAACAAGATAATAGACAAAATCGTCGATGCAGGACCAGTAGACTGAATTCCAATGCTCAGTCCCCAAATACATGTCCATCCAAGAAAGTAAAATTCCATAATGGACAGAGACAATTCTACTATATTTAGACAACCCATCAGAAAAAACAACTCTTTCTTGCCAAATTTCACAGAAGATTTCCCTTCTAACCCCAGACATCATCTCAGAGATTCTTCTTTAGCAGAATACCAGATAGAATTGAATCACAGAGATAAGGGCATAAGAGGAACACGCTGAGTGAACATACCCGTTGTCGTTGTCCACATGGAAGAGGGTGAGACCATCTGCCCCAGGATGGTGGACCTCATGAAGAACCTTTGTGTGCAGGGCTTAAGCTTTCCAACAAACCTATAACCATTCCAATAATAATACCTCCCCATCGATCTGAGCTCATAGCATAAAACCTTGACGAGGAGATGTCTGATTGTCCTCTCCAGTTTCCATTAATACTTTGTATGCGCGTTGCCACCTTGCGGTTGAAGGCAAGGGTGTGTGGGTTGTAAAATGACCGCTCAATGTCCTTTCATATTGAAGCTCTGTCCATGGCATAGATCCCAACAATGCCCAACTATCTACACACTCCCATTGGGAATATATTTTTTATTTTTATTTTTAAATAAATCAAGTTTATTAAAATATTTTCATTGTGATAAATAATTTGAAAATTGAAATTATTAGATTTTTTCTCTCAATTAATCTATTTTTTTAATTAATGTATTAATAATTATTTATAAAAAATATTTTTTTAATTAATGTTATTAATAATATTTTAAAAATATTATAAAATAAATACTATTGATAGTTATTTTATAAAAATATTATGAACCATTAAAATAAAATAAAATAATTTGACCATATGTAAGATAGTGTCAAAGATTAATTCATAAAATTAAATTCATTTTTCTTCTTCATCAATATCTTTCGAAGAGAATTTAAAAACGGTCACTCGACCTACGGCCACCTTCGCATCTCCGTCGGAAGTTTATCGATCAACATTAAAAAAAACTGGCTATTTCTCCCGGTCGGCTATCATCGTACATGAGAGAGGCTGAACGTGCGATCCCTTGGGCGTGGTCGCTGAATCCGTTTTGGATTTTGGATTCCCGATTCATGTGTTGTTAGCGCGAGGGATTACCGTGGCGTTGGATTCTTGGTTGAAAAGATATAATTGTTTGGCCCAGCTCACAAATTACCATTC